>DWEE01000370.1:0-18036 GCA_018245755.1 Parelbella macleannani | reverse complement strand
GTCACTAGTGTAAAAAGAATATTATGGAATTATTTGCAAAAAACTACATATAAGATATTCAGTTTATTATGTAAAAACCTTACTGAATGACAGCAATACTTGTCTTATTTTGTCGCAGTGTGTAACTGAAACGCTCGCTTAATTACTTAGTGAGCGTCTTAGTTTGATAAGCTTAAGGTGTGTAAACTCAGCCAATCCGCACTCGTCTAGCATTTACCCTTCACATTCACTCTTCAATATGCCTTTTCATTTTAAGCGGAGATCTATGTTCAACAGTGGAACGAAAAAATGTTTTATGTTAATGATTACTGTCTGACGAAGAAATTAAGTCTCCGGAATAGGCGTTCATGTATAAATAGTGTTTAAGTCTATAAAAAAAACATATTCGGCACTAGGTGCTTTCTACCTACCTGTAAAAGACACCCCTATTACTATATAAGTGCCTAGTGTGAACCTTGCATTTTTCCCATGGTAGCGATGCAACTTTAGAACGGTTTCTCCCCAAAATCAAAAAATTAGGTAAGTCCGATAATTGTCCTCAGTGTCGGTACAGTCATCTTTTTTCCTACTGCGTTCGTATTATCGGAGATAAAAATACATGTATGTGGTTCTTCACAAAATTAGTATTAAGTATATGTATATGTTTACCTGTATATTCTGAATGACTGTTATCTAGAATTCAAGATTTTTGTTGGTTTTGAACTACATACGATAATTTCAAATTTTAATAATAGGTATAATACGAGCTCATTAGGAGTAATCCGTCCGTTAATATCTCTCTGGTGGTGATGATGATAATGGTAGACGGCCATATTGACGTGCCATTATTTGCCTAATTACACCTATCACATGATGCTTACTCTAAAAAGTTTGCGAACTTCGAGGCATTTATACTTCTGCATCAAACCGTTAGCATTAATTTGTTTTCTGGTACGTCCTCCTTCAATAACAAAGTTCTGTTACATCTTTTTGTGGCCTATCCTAAAATAACACGCTATGTCCACTAAATAAACTAATGATTTTTTGTGCGTGTCAAACACAAAATCGATCTTATTTTGACGAGTGAAGAGGTTGGGGCTCGTAATTGTTTCTATTCAGCCTGAAGAATTACCATGGTATCGTGTACACTATGTGAGCGTTGGTTAATCAAATTGCTCAAGTCGTTGTTAGGTCAAGTAATGCAACACTCCATTAAACGTTTGTTGATAAAAGTTTGCCGTATTTCCATCATAAAAAAGAGGTACATTTCCTATAGGAGTAAAATTGTGTGCTATTTCCTTAGTCATGTATATGTAGCGGATATTAAGATAAGAATAACTAATAAATATATTTAAATAAAGTTGTGTGTAAATTGGACAAACGGATCCGAACTTGTTATTAGAGATGGCTGCGCCGGCTTATGCTTTGTGGCACGGCTGCCGGCGGGAGTGCAAGAATGTTCGGGATCATTCCCCAGTGCGCTAGGAACAGCCCTCGCATGTGAATGCGTTTCCGCAGCGCTTTTTCTATTTAACGTACGCTGTGTATTATTCTAGCTTATCGCTTTCACCTTCTGTGCTTTTCTTCTATTAGTATAAACTTTTTGTATATGTGTATACGTGTGAAAAGCGGACAATAAAATTAGTGCCAGTAAAGTGGTTGCGTTTGGACTGTTAAATACCCCAATCTGCATCACCAACGCCCAATTGGTGACCCAACTACATCTAAGTGACGATATACTTACATATATTACATCCAAACTTACATACAAAAGTAACACTCGCGTAAAAACAGCTGAACTAAATGAAATTCCGTTTTCAATGCGTACATCGGTTTAGATGGATCGTAATTATTATGACATGAACACGCCAGGTCTCTTACAGGGTAGCCAGAATACATATACACATTTATCTGAATGAAATTTACCAACCTTTTATAAAACTAGATTGTTCTTACTGAGGGAACGATCCATTCCAAATACCATATCGTGGACTGTCAAAATACCACCTATTCATAAATACAGAGCGTCGCGGCAGCAAACGGTGCCGTCGCTGCTGCATCATGACCGTAGTAGACGTCCAAATGATGTTCGAGATATTGTCGGTGGAAGATGTTCGAAATATCTTAGGCAAAATACACCTTCACCTGGTACATAGTTTTAATCCTACTCAGTTGATAGTATAGTGAAATGGAAAACACCTAATTGGTATAAAATAACGTACGGAAATCTTTTGAGAGTCTAATTGGCTTTGATTATATTTTTTTGTAATTACTAAAATTAATAATTATTGCTAATCAGCAATACTCTTTAATACTAAAATAATTATGATATAATAAGCAATAACAATTAATTTGTTGAAATGCCATGAAATAATTATAAGACCCTGGGCATTCCAAGCCTTATCGAAAGTATAAAATAGGTTGGAAACTCAGTGTTCGGATTTGAGGTCGTCGTATTTTGTTAGTTAAAGCAATCTTGGCTGATGAAAGAATGCTAGAGGAACCCAACTAGCTATCCAAGTCAGTAGAGCCCGCCTGCGGCACTCGTACCATATCAAGTCAGCGGGGGACAAAAACACAATGACACGCCTAATGCGGTTCACATGTAAATATTGCATACGGGATATATATATCTGATTTTTTTGGATGCCGCAGTGTTATTTACGATTGCGAACTTGTACCACTTAAACAAAAATTGTGATAAATAAAATTGTGAAATTTAACTTTGACAGTGTTTCTAAGGCACGGAAGTTTTACAAAATAAAAATACTGACATTTATTTCTTAAGTGGATGACAGGTTCATTACTATAATAGTTTAGAATAATAATAATAATAAGTTGAAAATGTCTTATAATCATTATCGAGTTAAAAAGTTGGAGCGGGCGGCGATTTTAACAATATATACAGAAATTTTATGCCAGTTGCTGTGATTGAGGACCTTTAGCTGACGAATATTGCACGACCCGTTTTAAAATTGATGTCGCGTGAACTCACTTTAAAGGTACCACAATAAATGAAGACAAGTCTTCATATTGCTGTGTGTTTGACAGTAAAGTAATACTACTCGTTTGCTTGTATGCATACCCTCTTTTACATGCACACATTCTGCAGGAGGGCTCTCTCTTATAAGTTGGAGACCTATAGAAATATAATACTACCCAACAATAATTACAAATGTGATTCTCTGAAATAGTTATCATCTTTCCATTTGGAAACACCATAAAATTACGCTCGTATTTCCCAGTAGGGGTAGGCACAGAGGTGTATAGTATACTCCTGCGTTTCATCGGTATGTTAGACATCCCGTGACAGAATACGGCGTAATACAAACAAATCAATGCAAGTATTACTGCAAGCAGCAATAATATTTACAGGTAACTTCGGTTGGGTGTCTCTGAAATCGGTGTTTATATACATTGGACAGATATATCCTACAAATGTATACTTTAATTTTCAAAAGCAGGAAACGAGACAGAGTACAGCTTTATACTATATAGTTTTCGCTATAAATCTCTTCCATCACTTTCAGCTATCCAAAACTAATAAAAATTGTAATATGATTATAACTTATTGAAATCACACAAAATGGGCAATTATATGCTGTTCACTGTTCATAGAATTAGGCAGGTATAGTAATCAGAGTTTAGTACATATTATATAAATATATGGTGTACTCTAGCTGAACACAAAGACAGAACCACAGAAATCTACTGACACACACACCTTACAAAGACAGATCTTTCACTAAACTCAAAAAGTGGTTCAGTATTTTTTTCCAATTACAAACCTAATCTACATTCTGGTTTTCACTACGACAATATAAAAGGGTGACTTATAATTATAGTCATAGTAGTTATTTAATGTGATCACCACAGATTTCAAAAGTATCAACATTCAGGGACCAGGTTTTAGTATATCAGATAGCAGCTGCACCCATACAAATTAGGATAATAATAGTAATTCTTTTCCTACATTCTATTTTTAATGAAAATCAATAAATAATCTTATCCATACATCAGTCCACACTATATCTAGCATATAGGCCTCTCCAATAGCACCCAAATGAGCTTGATTTTCAGCTCTTTGTTTCCAGCCGCTGCCAGCCACTTTGCATACTCAGTAAATCTACTCAGCTGGAAGGGGTTCTAAAATATGGGCCTCCTCTCCAAAAGACAACAATCTAAGACAAATAACCCTATTCTGACAACCCTGTTTGAAGTTAAATGCAAATGTAATGTAAATCGATGTAAGCAGCCAGTTATGATTATTATAATGATTTTCAAAAACACACAATTTACAGATTGACTATTGCCTGACAATAGTCATACACATTGCATTGTACTACAGGTTGCCATGTCTAATTGAATTCAAGGTCTAACATGGATAAAACTAGTTCCACATCAGAACATCAAGAAAATGATATAAAAAAAAATTGATCATGTTATAAATAATAATATCTAAACTGTTTATAAACCGATTTATCTTTGGTGAAAAATATTCTTACCTTTTTATTATATGAAATGATAGCAATATAATATCACAGATATAGGCAACCCTGCCACATTTACAAGTTAATAATAACAATAATAATACCTTATATATAAGACCTAGAAAAATTGAGAGCAATATTTTGTAAAAGATTAGAATTATACATTATTTGTATAACACACTACAGTATATCACAGCAACTAATACTGTTAGCTAACAGTAGCATTTCTCTGACAATATATTATTTCAACAGTTGTAGTATTTTCGTAACAATTTCAGTCTGAACGACGGTTGCCATCGGCAATTTGCCACAGTGCATTTTAGTGTCCTGTAAAAAAAATGCCTCTTCCATCTTCAGCCTAATAGAGAATATCACTTTAACTCATTTTTTTATGGTCCCATCAAAAATTAAACTGTTGCTAATACTTTTAGAAAATGTCCATTATTAATCTAAACAGTTCAATTTTTACAGTTTCTCACAACACATATATATTTGCAATGCAATAAAGTTCAAAGTTCAAACACAATTTTTTATTTGGAATTAGGAAACAATACATCGGTGGAAAATTTTTGTTTAACGGCGGTCACGGTAAGACCTGTGCGCGTCACGGTCACGGCTTCGGCCACTGGCGCGGTCGGTGGTGCGCCACAAGAACTCATCCACTGAACGTTCATATGCTCTTTTATCATAAACAAGCATGGATCGGGAGTAGTCTGATAAATCATAGTAGCGAGGTGGAGGTGGCGGTGGAGGTGGTAATCCATCATATGTAGGAATCGCAGTATTGAAACCTGGTGGAGCTACATATGGCAATGGTGGCAGTTGGTGGTGCATTGTGCGCATGTACTCTGCTACATAGGCTTCAGCAGCAGCAGAACCACTATTCAAATAGCTTTCTCGAGCACGTCCAAACCAATTGGACACTCGATCTCTTAAATAGGGGGACGGAGACCTTCTTTTGTATGAACGATTTCTTGGTGGTATAAAAGGTTTTCTTCTACTTCTAGAAGAACCACTCATGCGATTTCTGAAGTTTGAACCTCTAGATGACAAAGGGGCTCTGTAAGTTCTATAACTCCCACCACTTTTCATGTAACTTTTCTTAGAAGCTTCCTTTGATTTTCTTAATATTGGAGTCATTTCTATACCTTCATCTTCAGGGAATAATCTACACAATTCTTCTGCCACTTTTGGTTCTATCTCTTGCCCGTCTCTGCCTATTTTTACCGGTTTCCCTTCATTCCATGGGTTGTAAAGGTGGAGTGTGTTGCTGAAAGGCAACTCCTTTCTACATATCCAATCGACTTTGAAAACTCCATCCAATACTTTGGCTGACAGTCCCGGCGGCAGTACCCAAGACACAGGGGGTACGTCTCGCCGTGACTCGCCTCCTAATCGCGCAAAACCAGCGAACTTCCCACTTTCCTTCACTGAAAATATCAGAAGAACATTTCTGGACTCACGGTACGCTTGATTCAAATTAGCCTCGTTCTGCGGAAGAGTACTCCACACTCCTTTTGCCTTCGATAAAGTTATATTTTCCGCATTATTAGATTTGATCAAGAAAAATCTGGTATCCCTGAACAGATAATTCAGTTTAGTCAAATAATCGTAGGTTTTCATTTTACTAGCGGCAGTAGAAACACATCGGCGTTTGTTTTGCACGGGAGACTGACTGCCGGACTTGTTGCGTTTACGGCCAGTCCGCTTATCCTTCGACTTGGTGCTAACGGAACTAATACTAGGCGTACTAGAGTCGCTGGACGACGAGCTAGACACTTCGCTTCTGGTGTCGAAATCTTTTATTTCCTCCAACTGCTTAAGCTCCTCCCCAATTTCGGCCTCTGCTTCACCAACTCCAAGATTAACGGCGTCAGTATTACCGGAGACCTCCATTTTTAATACACTCGATTAGTTACTTGTTAACATAACATTACCGGATGGGTGCGTACTGGTGGAAGCAATAATAAAGTAGATTGTAAACCTTACAAGAATTTGAATATACTCGATAAATTCAAATTATTTCGTTGAATTACCAATAACAAGAAATATAAACGGAAAATTAAAACTACCACAACACACCATCATACAACCAAATTCAATATTCGATTCTTGGTCGCGTCGGATAGTGTTGTGCCAAAAACTGTTTGGTTTAGTTTATGGTTATTGCCTAGTGGCTGCTGTTCACATTGTTGCCATAGATGGGAACCAAATTGTTGGAAATGAGTCTACAGATATTGCTTATTCCTAGATTTATATTCGATCCCAATCAATAGATAATAGCAAAATAATAATAATAGAACTCTGAAGTAAATATGCAATTATACTACATTAATTATTGTACTGATTACATAAAAATTACGGAATGATAATTATTTACCGTTTTTTTAATTGAAAAAGTTTTCCATTTCGTCACAGTAACAGTTTTTTTCCGTCTTCATTACCTTGTCAAGTGATTTCACGTTTTATAATTGACAGTAACGTAATAGATAACCAATCGAAAATAAATAAAATGAAACCAACTGGAAAGCGAAATAATAACCGTCATAAGCGTAGTTTGTACGTCACTATAATGTCACCTGATTTTAATTTCGCAATGTTGGTAGCATTTGTTTTGTATTCTGAACTTGGCGATAAAATTAAAAAGTTACCGAGGCCGATTTTCAAACTTTGTGGCATTCTAAAATAATTTAAACTTGTAGGTTTTAGTTTCGAAGTATTTGTGAGTTTATTTCAGTGATATTCTACAATAATGCATTACGTACAAAAGTACCTAGACAACATACAAATGCCTAATTTAAATAATAAAACTTGCAGTGGCCCTAAAACAAACATTTTTCTTTATTGTAATTACTATAGCTTTTATTCTCAAAAGGTACGTAGTAAATTAAAAATGTATTAATATAATATGTCTATGAGTGCACTATTTATTTATTATTTCATCGAATCTCATCATGTGATTTTTTTATTTCAGGTGTTAATGGCACTATATGAAAAAAACATCAACTTCGAACCGTTACTAGTCGACATTACGAAAGGAGAACAGTATTCTTCCTGGTTTTTAGAAATAAATCCTCGAGGAGAAATTCCAGTCCTCAAAGTAAATAATGAAATTATACCAGATTCTACAAGAATACTGGATTATTTAGAGTTATATTTAGACCAAGGTTTTTATAACTGTTTTAGATCGTCACATGAGTGGCAGGTTATACAAATATTAATAATCCTTATTGTAATTTTAGAGTCGCCCCCACTGATCAATGTTACCAAGGATACAAAGGTCCTGGTAAATATCAACAGATTCCGGGAACTCATCGAAGCTTTGCCAGCCGGTGTTATTACTGTGGGGTCATTCTTCCATCCACATCTGTGCGGAAGTCCTAAGTTACCATTTATATTACCCGTCCGGGAAGTCCTTAAAAGTGAGTACATCATCGAACATTTATCAATAAATTATAAAAAATAACTTATTCATTATATTAATTTTTAAAATCAGGTGGGGATTTGTATAGCTCCAAAAATTTAAGACGTTTAGCTGAGGAGAATCCCAAAGCGAAAGGCATTTTGCTATACAAAGCTGAGATACAGGATAGAAAACATGAGATATTAACAAATGAAGAGGAATATTTAAAAGTTCTGAACATTGTTGGTGAAGTATTGTCTCAGATTGAACAGCATTTAAAGTTACAACAAGAGGGTTTGTATGAACTGAACTTAATTTCTTCTTTACATATTTGCAAATTCTCAACAAACTATGACATCATTAAACATGGAAGACAATTATTTTGGATTAATATGTTTCATAATTATATTCTGTAGCATATTGGATGTATGCAGCTATAGTCTAGTTAAGTTTAATATTCCCACATTCTTTAATTAGCTACTTTCATGCAGTGATGTCCTAATGGTTAACTTGTTCACTTTTCAGAACACTGGTTATGTTGTGAAAACTTCACAATCGCTGATGTAAATTTGGCAATTCTTCTGCAACGTTTATGGGAGCTCGGTTTTGAACAAAGATTTTGGGCTGATGGTAAACGACCACATATTGAAAATTACTTCAACCGTGTCAAGCAGCGAGAATCATTCAAGAAGACCATTCCTAGTCTGCCTGTTCACATAAAAATGATTGTTACTTCCCAGCCAGCAGTATATGTGGGTGCCGCTGGAGCTGTGTCAATTGGTTTCGTGGTTGCATTTGCATATTTTTTTAAAAAGTTATTGCTTTAATCAATTCAACCACTGATGAATAATAGTAGAGTAAAGGTCTTATAATAAAATTTAAAAATCAACAAAGTGCACTCCATATAATTTATCTAAATATTTTTCCGAGAGATAGAATTATGTGTCAGGCTTATTTGATAAAACTCTCAAGGCTTGTCATATAGTTGTAGAAACATGATTGAAGATCATTTAATGCTCAGATTATTTTAGTTGTGATTCTTTGTATGATTGTAAGCTAAATCACATACAAGTAAGAGTAAAGAGATGAGTTGGTCCACAGTTTAATTGCTTGTAACATATTTAATCTTGTATATACTTAGTTTGTGACATATTTTATTATAGATGTAGGTACATTTACAAATGACATTCAGTATTATTTTAAGTCGTTTAGTTCTTGTTTAATGCAGGCTATAAAGTTTTAATAATCTATTCTAGTACTGGAAATATATTTATGTATGTGTATACATTGCACAAGTATGTACATTGTGTTACTGAATAAACTTTACAATGTGCAATATATTTTGAGGCAATAAAAATATAATAAACTTAAACCAAATATTGTGTCAGAATACTAAAATGCTTGTGACTTAGATTTTAGTACAGAGCTGTGAATATATTTATATTAACCGTATAAAATGAATTAATGTTTATTAATTAAAAGCATAAACATAATTGATGTTTCAATTCAATTCCACTGTCAATTTAACTCGACTTTAC
This sequence comes from Parelbella macleannani, assembly GCA_018245755.1. Taxonomy (NCBI): domain Eukaryota; kingdom Metazoa; phylum Arthropoda; class Insecta; order Lepidoptera; family Hesperiidae; genus Parelbella; species Parelbella macleannani. Next base: position 8,626 of record DWEE01000370.1, on the reverse strand, counting down.
TATTAAAGACCTACTTAAAAATGTATACATAAGCAAAGTTATGAATATACAAAACATGTATTTTCCAAAAAAAGTTTGGTTAAATTATGTACATAATAAAACCACAATATTAGTATTCATATAAATTGGTATTGATCTATTAACAAAGACAACAATACAACTTATTAAATATATATGCAATTTTTGTACAAATCAAGATAAACTTGTTATTAGTAAACAAGCCAGATCAAAAAAAAACTCTTACATACTACATATTCAACCATGAACAGAGCCCCAGACAAAACCATCATAAATAATAATAAATAACACAAAACACCCATAAAAAATAACCAGCATCCTTTATCTTGTATTCTCTGTTGTGGTCTCAGCATTGTCTTGGTTTTTGCCTATTGGCATTCCCATGAAATGTTTTCCATTACTGACACTCACTCTTTTCCTCAAGTTAGGCACTGTTGGTTTGTCACTGTTGTACTTAAATATGCCCTGTCCTGGTAAATTGGGTAACAGGCTGGGTATGGTATACCATACTCTATAAGTAATGAACCATGTGAGGATGGCCACAATTCCACTAATAAATTTCTCCACCATAATGTGATAATATATTATTGTAGAGACTAACATCACATCCCACAACAACTGCAACAGGGCTATGGCAATCAAGAATCCTCTAACATATGGTGTGAATTTTTCATATGATGCTTTAAGTGTGTCCAGTTCCTCTGTGTTAATGTTCTTCAATGGATTTATTCTTACCGATTTGTCATTTAGACTCCTCGCAAACTTTTCATCTCTAATGTAGTCTTTAATTCCCTCCCAGCCATTTATAGCCTTGGCTTCTTCTATCATAATTAAGCTAGAGTATATAAGTATAAAACTGTGTCCAGATATATCAAATCCGTTCCAGAAATGACCATTTTTAAGACACGATATTTTATCGTCAAACATTTTAGAATTACACCGCCCATATTTCATTTCAATTACATTGAAAACTGTTGTCCAAAAATACCAAAATACGGTTGCAATAAATAATCGTGACAAATGCGCTGTTACGATAAGTTTCCTCTTGCCGCAGCAGGTCGTGTACGAAGTTAGTAAGACGTACGGTACTGTGAGGAACAATGTCCAAAACCAGCCAATTTTTACAAAATACTGGTTAAATATGTTGTCGCTTCTTGAAAAATACGATTTTGGAAATGTGAGGACATCTGCTATAAGGGAAAGTAAGAACAGAGCTCCTAAATAAACAGCTATTTTTAAATTGGTGTCATAGAATAGTACTTTCTTACAAATGTGCACAATCATTAAGACCAGTATTTCCAATATAGTTGCCTCTTCCCGAGTCGGTTTGATACCTTTAGATTCAGGCGGTTCATCTTGAAACTTATAATTCATTCGAGAAGTTTTAAAATTAGCTCTGCTTGTCATGTTTTGCAAATATTTTCATTTAATTTGTCTTGATCCAAGCTTTCACTTTTAATAACTTTTTGACAGCTCTGAAGTGACTTTGACAATGTCGTAGTTACCGTTTTAGGTTTTTAATAATTACACAAAGGCGGACGATTTCTTGCTTTAATTTCTATAGTAAACACTTAGGAATAAAGTAATCTTTATGTAGATATTAGAACAATTTTATTTAACAATTTTATTTTAACAATTTTACATATCAGAACAATTTCTCCCACTGGGACTTAAGGTCAACACGAAAGCTATAATATATATAGTAGCATGGTGTATTATGGTATAATAAAATATATTTACTATATTAATGCTCGAGTGAGGTCACTTGATTGGCCGTTGGTGCAGTGTCCAGTGAATCTGATTGTTGCGCCAGGGGTCGTGGATTCGATTCTTATCCAGAATAAATAATTGTTTTATGAGCACAAGTATTTCTTCTGCATCTGGGTGTAAAAATATCTATATATTACTTAAGTGTTGTCGCCTATGATATAATCACAGGATAATGCAAGTTGGGCTCTGTAAACAAGCGTTGACGGGTCCTTACAGAACAATCGTTATTGCCACATGATTTTCCACATATTCTTTGGCCGAAATGCCACTTGAGGCTACATAGGCGGATATAATAAAAATACGAAAGTAACCTTTTTTTTTTAAGTTTAACTGAGACGTTAATGGCACCTGCGTGAGTGATCGCGAGTTAATAAAAAATAAGTTAAATAATCTTTCACACAGTCGGTTTTATAAGAAAATACATTCTAATATATATAAAGCTTCGATGACAGAGTGGCTGGGGGCATTCTAATTATAACCAGCGTGATCTAACTGTATTGAATAGTATTGATGAATAGTGCTGTGTCTATGGTATATGTTATGTAGGGATTTTATTATTAAGGTGCAACGGAACGTCAGTGTTCAAATCATTGTAATGGCGGTTTTGACATATGAGATCTGTCTGTAGAGTGCACGCTCGTAGTCGTTGGAAAAGTTAATTAAAAATTAAATTGTAGGCCGAGTTCGTCAGCCTTTTATTTCCATCCCACATATATATAGTTTATCAGTTATCGGGTCATTGAGATATAAGCTCTCTTAACGCTTTATTGTATTATATTATATTATCTTATTATTGGCTTATATTTGGTTTCTATGAATTATTAAATCAGAAAACTACACGCATATAAAGTATGTAGACAATATGATTTGACAATTGACGTATAAAATATTTGTAGACTAATGATTATTACTAAATATGATTATTACTATTCGCATGCCGTTATCGGCTAACATGAGCACTGTTTACAATAAATATTAGTACTATCTCTATGTAAACCATATTCTGTGAATAAAGATTATTATTATTATTATGCATAGGTATATGGCTGCTCACGGACTGCTTCCGATAAGCCGATACTGGTTTCCAACCCAACCACTGGTACTGTCGCACACCCGTGTGAACTTAACTCTGCGTTACTCGTCCAACAGTCTCAGTCCGGATTTAAAGAAAAGAGGTACAAAAAAATATATAAAGGTATATCAAAGAAATGAAAATAAACATTTGAATATTGTTTTGAAATCTTACAATGAAATATTTAACAATATATGTAATACATGAATTATTTTTATTCTTGTACATTATATAGGTACTTATTTATCATTATGTTGCACCACTGGCAACATAGCAACAACTCTACTATACTTTGTAAGCATTATTTTGTCTATTGCATCCTTTTCCCTCCATTTGCGTTTGTGTGGGATATTTGGTGATAGTTTTCTAATTGCGTATTTGATAAATACAAATGTTTTGGTAACAAGAAATTAGTGTGTATATTTTTGTGAGGCATAAGAAAGTCAATATGCGTAAAATATCTAAAAATCGAACTGACGATGATGTTATATCGTCTACAAATGGATCGGCGTCAGTGGGTAATGATGAACAAGATCAACAAGATTCCGAACTTTTGACAGAAGGCAATAAAGACCCAGTTGATGCTTCTGCTGACAAATCTGATAACGAATCTGAGGCTTCCCAAAGCACCCCTAAAAAAACTCCTAAAGGGAAACTTAAAGGGAAAAAGAGGAAATCTGGGAGAACAAGCAAAAAGGAAGTTCTTGAAGAAGAATATGAGGTCCGAGTGCGACAGGTTTTATTTATAGAAAGAATCGGAGATCATGTATCAGAACATTAATAATAACAAATATATTGGTTTGCTGGTTTTATTATTATTACAAAAACCGTGTCTAATTTATATATGACTTGATTATTATTCTACTTTTTTCTAGTGGTTTTAAATAATTTGATTCCGAATATCTTCAAATTAGTAAAGGGGATTAATTTTTAAAACCTTCGTTTATTTTTTTGTTTATAGGTGGAAAAAATAATTGATTCAAAAAGGAGTAAGGGAAAGCTTCTATATTTAATAAGATGGAAGGGGTATTCTGCAGACAGTGATACTTGGGAGCCAGAAAATACTCTTTCTTGTCCTGAGTTGATCTACAAGTACAAGGAAAGTCAGGTAGGATCATTAAAGTCAACTTAGGATTGCTTCAGCTTTCAAATGGGTTGCAATACAATTTAATAATGTTACAGGGTTATTTTTGTTACATATGTTAAGGAATTGAGAAATAATCTTTAATATTAATGTGTGTAACAGTATTAATTTATTTTCTTATTAAGATGAATTCAAATGATTATACATTCAGTTATTTGTTTTATGGTTGTTGGTGAAATAGAATTTCAAATAACCCAACCAATAACAAAGTTGATCACTTTTTATATACATGTCATGAATAAAGCTGTGCTATTAGTATTTGTGTATTCTATAAAAATATTAATTCTGAAATGAGTAAGATTGTTTTTGTCTCATGTTTGGAAACCAAATGACCTTGAACACTGCTTTTTTTCTTATTGAGGGAGAAACCTTCCTAAGGTATCCCGTATCTAGGGAGAAATACTGGGTCATGTGGGATTTGTACCACACTAAACCCCCCCCCCTCCTCTTGGCCGTCTTCAATGCTATTAAGTGGGCTCTGGGGGAACACACCGCTGCCCTCCTAGCGTGAAGCCCTTCTGGGCCCTACACCGGGAAGTCATGTTATCATCTTCCATGCCTATCGCTTCTTCATTCTACATCAAGGTGCCACACATATTGTCATCCTTCCCAGGGTCGTTGCCTGAATGGTTAGAGCTCCCACTCTAATTGCTCACAACCCCAAGGGTCTCCTTTTAGTCGCCTCTTATGATAGACAGGATGTACCATAGCTCAATTCTGGACCCGAGCTACAAGGATGAAGCAGTGATAACCTAGTGGTTAAGAATTCAGCCTCTCTCCATAGGTGTTGGGTTCAAATTCTTGGTGCACAACTCTTTACAAAAGTGTGTTTTAAATTTAAATGTAATTGGCTACTGGTGAAGGAAAACATCGTGTGCAAACCTGCAATCCTTAGAATTTGTATTAAAAAAACCTAAGGCGTGTGAAGTCTGCCAGATTGATTATTATTATTTAATACTGCTTATTTGAATGCATGGCTGTAATATACATGATAGGGTTGGTCCTCATTTGTTTGTCTAACACAAACAGATTGTATACACCAGCTTAGGAATATTTTGTTATGTTTTCTTTACAATATTTTGTTGTTTAAAAATAAATATTTAATTTTGGGCTATATTTGCTGTGTTATACATATCATTGCTGGTAATTTTTGTTTTTTATGATTTTCAAAAACATTTATTTAAAACTGCACTGACATGTTTTGTAATCCTTACAGAATAATAAATTTTTAATTGGTTAATCTGCATTGAATCAGTAGGCGGTATACTTTGAGCTTGCAGTAGTGCATTAAGAGAGTCAAGTCTAGCCTTGGAATATAATAATCATCATCATCATCATCAACAGCCTATATCAGTCCACTGCTGGAAATAAGCCTCCTCCAATGAACACCACTCCAATGTGGCAATTGAAGTGGCAACAGACTGGGCATATTTGCCGAAGAACTGACAACTGGTGAAGTAGGAGAGTTCTAGGGTCGAGATAGCGCCTTAGCAAATATAATAAGTTGCATTGGCAAATATATAAAAAAAAAAACAAATACAGGGTGGGCCAAAAAGGCGCGCGAATTTCAAAATCACATAGATTTTATTGGTGCATGCTGCATTCTGTGTAAAGGCTTATTGCAAAAATGGCGATTTGTACACTATTATTTTGCACTATTAGTACAGTCTGAGTTTAGTTTACATGATACAAATCACTGTCCTAGTCAAAGTGTGATCAGGTCGTGAGTCAAAAGTTTCAGTCTACAGATTCGACACTGAATTAGAAACTTGCGGTGCGTCCAAGGTCGATACAAACGGAGGAAACTGTAAGCGATGTCTCAACGTTCCTACGGTGCTATCCTCAGCTATCATCCCTAAAAAGATCATCTGAGCTCGCCATATCAACAACATCATTAATCCGTATTTTGGTAAAAGATATTAAATTTCACCCATATAAACTTTAATTAATCCAGGAATTGAAACCGAATGACCACCATCTACGCCGTGTTTGTGCCTAAAGAGTGTTAAGAGCGTTTTCAAAGTTTGAACAATATTCTCCTTTCCGATGAAGCTAATTTTCATTTAAGTGGATTTGTCAACCTGCAAAATTGTCGGTACTGGGCGGTAAAAAATCCCAAATTAAAACACTAAAGACCTTTACATTCACTAAAGGTTACAGTTTGGGCGGCCATGTCGGCTGACGGAATAATCGGACCACCTTTCTTCGCAAATGAGCAAGGCCAGACTGTAACGGTAAATTTTGATCGCTACACAACAATGTTACGAATGTTTTTCTTTCCACAACTGCTTAATTTTGAAACCTACAACAGCAGGAGCTGGCTTCAATAAGACGGAGCGACATTCCATACATCCAATGAGTCTCTAGCAGTTGTAAACGAAGTGTTTAGTGGAAAGCTGATATTGCGTCGGACATTCCGTGGCCTCCCTGGAGCCCAGATCTCACGTCATTGGATTTTTTTCTCTGGGGGTACCTCAACAACATTCGCGAGGAAATGTCGGCTATCCCACGAGCAATGTGCCAGCGACTTTTCACGAATTTGAGGTCTAGATTCGAGAAATTTATACGTTTAGATGGTACAGATGTCAGTGATGTTATTTTTGATGTTATTCTCATGTGTTTACTTTATTATAAATATAAATTATCTTCTCTAAGCTTTGTAGTTTTTTTTCTATGACTTTTTTTAAAATCCGCTCAACTGTATATTTTATGCTGGATGCGACAAGCCGAATACATGGCGCTCATTGGGGCCTATGTCCACCAGTGGACTGAGATAAGCTGATGATGTGATGTATATTTATGAAAATAAGTATTCGTTTATTTATAAATTTGCAGAAAGAAAATCCAAAGGGTAAGGAGAGTGTCACTCCTACAAAACAAGAAAATAAAAGAAAGTCTACACCAAAGAGCAAAGGCCGTGCAAAGAGGGCCAAGACCATACATGACAATGAAAATGAAGATGAAAATGCTGAGTATGAGGTGATAGACTTTGAACTTAGAACATTTTTCTTTTGTATATGCAATAAACAGAAATTGATAATTAAGGAAATATATGTAACACTAATCACATGAATATTTATCTTACTGAAGTATTAAAATATTTGTTGTTGATTGCCCCCAAGCTGGAAGAAAACTTAACAGCTTTGGAGTGATATTTTAGCACTGTTATCAAAATCTGACTTAAGTGTTAATCAATGTATTATCAAATTACTCAGAAATATTTCAAGGATAAGGGATTACAATGAACAGTAAAATTTTGACCATTGAGTCCCATTAGCTGGTTATTTTATTTTAATATTAAATTATATGTTCTAGGTTGACCGCATTCTGGAAGTCCACCACAAAAAGAATGGCGAGAGAGAGTTCTACATCCACTGGAAGGGATGGTCTAACAAATATGATTCTTGGGAACCAGAGAGTAACCTTAACTGCCCTGAACTTATTAAGAAGTTTATGGACAAGGTAGTATGTGATATTTTATAATGAATGTTGTATACTATTTTAGTCAGTTAATTATAAAGGTCGCAATATCCACAAAATTAGATTTAGTAAAAAACTACACATTAATAAATTACAAGGAATATGTATATTATTGCAAGCACATCTTTATAGCATGTATTAAAACCATTTTTAGGATTACTAAACTGTTTATATGAATGAATATGGCTAAAGGGTTTATTGCAAACATTATGCTTAATATTGATGTTTTTTGTGGTATACTGCCATATTTTTCACCTAATGTAATTTCAAAGATTAACACAATTGCGTTAATACTTCAAAATTGTCCAAAAGTGGATTTTGTTGCCTTTGATAATTAATTATATGACTCATTTTCAATAAACAAATTTTAAAAACAGACTGTTCTAAGATTTAACCAAAAAAGGTGATTTAACTGATATATAACTATAAATTATGAACACAGTATACAACAAGTAATGCTGAATAATTTTTACCTTCAGGTGTCTGTCGCCAGATCAACTGAGCATCGGAATTTGAGAGTCGCTCCTGAGACTACAAATAGATTTACTCTTCAAGATCCAACATCTGGCAGGCGTCTCAGTAAGAGAAGGGGTCAGCGTCAAAGGTAAATTCAACATATTATCACCATGCCAGGTTCGTTATGGGGCATGCAGACAGCATTGATTGCTGAATATTTTTATTCTTGCAAGCCTGACACACTCCTTCTATAGTCATCACTCTTTTCTTACAAATATAAATAGTATAAAACCACTAATTATGTAAAGATCTGCTTGTGTCCATGTTTACATATAATAAGTTAAGGTAATATTCATATGTATTAAAGATATTATCTGGCTGGGGTGAGTGCACTGTATTATGCAACTTTGACTGTTACAAATAGGATTCCCACAACTCTGAGACACCTGGAGCATGTTCTAGCACATTACTCCTATACAAAGTTGTTGGAGATATAGCTTAAGTTCTTATAATTGGTTCTGTAATCATGTATGGTGGTGTAATTAATGTATAGTTTAATACAAAGCCATATTAAAGATAGTATTAGTAACATTTTCTTCAATTGTTGTATGGTATAGTTAACTCATTTCTTGTATAAATTCAACTCATAGTCTACCCATTTATTATTCCACTGTTGGAATATGGGT
>DWEE01000369.1:0-18067 GCA_018245755.1 Parelbella macleannani | reverse complement strand
GTCAGTATTTTGTAACGGCTCAGTTTTATACTGGTTATTAATTAGAAAGGTTAATGTAGAAAAATTTTCAGTTGCATATATTCTTTAGAATCGCAAATACATGACTAAGAAGAACCTAATGTTAGACCATAACATAATTCATAAAATTCAAATATTTTATTTCATCCTCGTATTCTAAGAATCCATTAGTTCCGTTCTCTATTATTTCACAATTCGGTCCATTTAGAAGCGGTTTTACCACATTCTGGGCTCAGCGGCTTCGTCTTTTTTTTTCTGTACCTCAAAAGGGATCAATTAGTCACGCCGTGGTACCATACAAAAATGTTCCGTTCTAGTGGTTGACCGACTATGATAGATCTACATACAAACGGCTGAGATTTGTTAGAACAGGAGCAATTGGAGTATTATTGTTTTCAAGGCTGACGATGATGATGATTATCAAATTAGATTGACTTTACTACCTAGTTTTTAGCGATAAAATATATGAAGAGCATGAAATTATTAATGGCATTGATTGATTTGATTTGATTCATTATTACATGTGCTCCTGCTGGTAAGCAACAATAAACGCACTAAAAAATGACACATTCCTACTTCTCTGATCTCTCATTTACCTTCTGCCTTAGAGATTTAGTTTCATTTAAGAATGAGTTCATATTAGATAGTTTGTCGAAGTCAATGGCCATTTGGTTCTATAGTGGTCAGTGATCAATTAACTCCACGTGACCTGAGAATCGTATGCTTATTTAAATAATAATTTAAGCTGTGTTCACGCGCTTTGTCACGAAGAGTACAAATTCAAAATCGATTCCGATTCTTTATGTCGGGCTGCACACAATTTTATTGCCCATTATCTACCCTACGGCACCTGCTGTCCAAACTTTGACCTCTTTACATAATTGTCTTTAAAGCAATCCGAAACCATCCTTAGTGTTACACACACAAGAATTGAATTAAATTGCATTTGAATAAACAAATAAAAAGTAGTATTGCTTGTTCTGTATAGTATGGTCGATGTCACCATTCTTAAATGGACTCTAATATTAATGTCACAAAGTTCAAAGAGAGTAGATCGATCACGAGATTATACAAATATGTTCTGGTGCTGACGATTCTAGTCTGTATTGTGAGCATGTTAAGGTTTTTACGATCGGTCAAGTACAAATATCAGTGCGCTTTCCCATGCTCAAACAAGGGTTATTGTTTTAGGTGATGCACGCGCGCATGTGAAGATGGCGCGGGGGAGTGCGCTCCTCTTGCTATGGGTGGTCGCGGCGGTCGCCGACAGCAAACACGGTGAGTACTTTGTTGTTACCGATCTCATTGTAATTTTATTTTCATTTGTCATCGCTCACGGCGCCTACGGTCTCTGTTTATATCCCAGTACACGCACCGTAAACAATTATATAGCGAACTTTATTATATCAAAAGAAATATGTTTATTAGTTAAGTTATAGTTAACTTTTCTGTTTAAAGGAACATAAAGTTAAATATTTGGTTCACATATAAAAACAAAGAAATACAAAAAACCTTAATATTGACAACATCGCACTTGAAAATGCAAAAAGATCCGGTCGTTTCTTGCACCGCGCTGTAAATGTCTAAGGGTCCGGGTAAAAAATTAAAAGATAACGTAAAAATTTACTAAGGGCGTTTTCACCTAATCTTAAATTAGATAAGTTAGGGTACGACAAAAGAGATAGCTGTCGCCACCTTTTGGGAGGCGCTTCAGACTCTCCTCGCTTTTTACTTGAAAAATCGCCTGAGATTCTTAGAATGAACATTTCAGTGGAATCTCGTATTAAGGTTCCGTACCGAAACCTAGATTAAGACAACCTTTTTATTTTGAACTTCATCAAAGTATGATTTTGAATACAAGATACTATAATGAAGAAAGTGATTATTAATTAGACATTTAATATAGAATATAACCGTTTATTGCCATGTCTAGTAATGAAGTACCACCAAAGGTTAGATGATTTGTTTCATACTTTTAGTTTTATTACAATAATGTTGAACTGTAAAAATGCTAGAACAAATTAGTCGTAATAACAGTTATTACAAAACAAAATTCTAGCAAAGATCCCTAAAGCCAAAAAAGCCGTTCAAGATTAGAAAGGAAGGTACGAAGCGACGATCTCGCAAAAAACACTTAATCGTGACGATGTAAGTGCTACTTCCGAACACGACTATCCCATTAAAGCTATCTATAGAAATGCTATTATGTCTCTCATGTCTCAAGATTCAAACTCACTCAAAGATAAATACGTCGGAGATTAAGATGCAAAGACTAGGGGAGTTGTTCCAGTTACATCGAATAGCTATGAAAGTAATCAGTGATTTATGAACTTCAAAAATCGCCATTAAGAGACAGAATCATAAATGATATATAATACATAAGTGATAATGAAATAGATGGAGGAAAGCACAACAAAATATCAATTGTTTTTATAAGTTATTTTAAAATTAATCTGATTGTAATGGAGACAAAGATTTATGTTAGCGCGAGAGAAGTTTTGTAGCTCATCGTTGACGTGTTCGAGGTGGAACTTGTCGAGGTGCTTCGAGTAATTGATGAAAGCGAAGCAGCAAATCAATTTTATTAAGATTACAGCAATTTATAAGCCCGAGGTGTGAGAATGATCAGATAAAATTTTATTATTATAAGAAAGTCTGTTGAACCAAGTAATTATTTCAACGACAAAATTTCAAGAAAGTCATTTGATCAAACGGCACAAGACAAACCAGTGAAGGTTAATGTTAATATTGTTAATTGTAATTAATGTTTCATATTCAAATTCTATGCTGATATTTCACCGTGACATAGATACATATATGACTTTATTAAAATTATTTATTTATTTAAAAACGATAATGTTATGACAAATCACAAATTTAAAATGTAAAGAAAATAATTATTATACGCCGTGTTACATTCAATACGGAACTTAATATCTAAGATGAAATTGTTACAAGCAAAAGAATCAGGACACATGAACTGGAAACTGCACTCGTATATCAGAAATAGAAATTTAAAGTCCATTTACGTTGAAATACAAAACTCCACCACTCCCAGCTGGCGTGAATGAAACGGAAAATAATAGCTGGAGACTCCCAGGAGATGCCATTATAACTCGACTAACAAAGGGATTATCTTGTTTGGGAACCTCTTGACGGGCACTCGACGACTCTTTGTATGTATCGTGTTACATTTCCAATGTAAAGGTGGCTATTCAAGCAGTTTTTGTAGGTGTGGTAGTCCTTTGTATTTTTTCAACATCAGGGGTGAGAATTCGTCGGTCGTGTTTCTCAAAAGATACGTTCGATGGTAGTTTTAGATCTTGGCTTGCACCTTGTAACATTGTTAATGGCGGATTACGGCTTTGTTAAAAAAATGTTTTTAAGTGAATTCGCATTAGGGCTAATTTCTATTCTCTTTCCTTTCTTTTTCTTCCAAGATACAACTAGGTACTAGGTATTTGTTTTGAATAGTCCTGATTCTAAGTCGTTCAATTCAAATACCTTAACATGGTGTTATAAAGGTTGGTTATTCATCATATTTTCAATAAGATCTTGTCTCTCTTGACTCAGATCGCAAAGTCGTAAATACTAGAGAAAGTTCTAATACCTTTTAAAGCTTCGGCAACGCCTCTTATTTAGTACCAAAGGTCAAAGACAAATAATGCATTAGAGAAATTGGATCTTACCATATTAAAGCTTATATAATAAAAGTAAACCTATTATGTTGTAATATGTAGGTACATAATTTCTCATTAGACCAATGGGAAGGTAGAAATGTCTATCGACATTTATATAGACTCACAGTACTTTAAAATTATTGTTTTATTTTTCTATAAATATGTCTTCACATTGTGTTGACAAAATAATAACAACTATACATTTATAATGAATACCTAGACACATTGACTTATCTACCACCCTCTACCAGCATTCTTATTAAGGACGATAACATTGTTTATGATGAAAGTGTAAAAATACTCAAATGTAAATTTACATTAACAGACAATGAAACAGTTGAGAGCGGTGCCCATTTAACCATGACGCATAATACAATAACAGAAGACCCTTACGAGCTTAAACGTCCCCTAACATTTGATTTACTTACGGAAACGTAAAGCAAATCGCTCCGCCCACGACTCCATTAACTAGTTCGAGTGCATCTTTTTATGTCTCTCTCGGCGCTAAGTGCATTTACGAGTAAACTGCATCAAGTTGAGTGAAGCGTCTTCGCGTAGACGGATGCGAAAGCACCACGTCTGAATGTTTTATTACGTCTTCCCTTGAACCGATATATCAGAACTCACGTACTCGCCTCTCGTGATTTATTTCTCTAGCTCATAATATTGTTCGGGTTTATCGGCACACTAAAAAACCAGACGGCACACCACAGCCCCGAGGAGAGGAATGCCCGATATCTACACCATTAGACTCGCACTGTTTTATTCGTTCCATATTTGGATCGAGTACCACTTACTATGTGTTATTGCTTGTCTGTGTAATGTTTAGTGATAAAATTGTGAGTGAGCCGTTAAATAAAAATTTAATAGCTCCTATTACTCAATAACTTATTTCAATACAACGCTCAGGTTTAGTGGTCAGATAATACTGAAGTGCTCCGGTCGCTTTAAAAGATAGATATACTTTATAATAAACATTAAATGTCTCTAACAGGATCAGTACTGAAATCTCGATGTTAATGATTTAATCTATAAAACTTAAGTACGGCTAAATAAAATACGATCGATATAAATAAGACGTGAATGTTAAACTAATAGTACTATTTCTTCTCTTTGAAGGTATAAAAGATAAGCAACGTACTGAACGTATCCGAACGGAGAGAATACGTGCCAGATGTTGATTAAGTATGTCCCATCAATAAAGTCCTCCGCTATCTAAAATAGCATCGAATTCAATCGTAATTATCCAAATACCTCACGAAATGACAGAGGACGGCCTCTTTCAAATAGACAGCGACGGATAAAGCCAATTTGATGAGTTTCAGTTTGTTTTTAGATCTGGTAAGTAAACACTTTAAGAATTCGAACATTCATCAGAGACCACATATTTCACTTCGTATCGTGGCGATAAGACATCTCTCTATTCCATTAATATACTGATTATGCTCCATTCGAAAATGTTTTGAAGGCGAAGTATTTTAAAACTAAGAAAACATTATCTGTGTTAAGCTGACGGCGTTCGAGCCCGATTGGAATCTCAACGCAAATAGCCGTTAGACCAACGATTGAACGGTTCTCGTTGCAATTGTAATGATCTGTTAACATTGAAAGTAAAGACATACCATTGATTGATCTCATGAACTTTCTATAGCCGTGCGTTCACATAGCCGATGCGCAGACATTTATTTACAATTTACAATCGCTTCGTGACTTGCATCCACTGGTTTTACTTGAGCTTCTAGTAACATGGCTTACCGTAGTTCCTCAATCACCATTAAAATTGTACAAGCTATAACCGTTCTTAACATAACACCACAATGTCTTTAACAGCGTGCACGGTAATAAAGAAATAGTTGCGACCGATTCGTGTTCTTGTAAATGGAGTTTCGTCACTTACCAAGATAACACTTGAACGCAGTCACTTACTTGTATAAGCACCATGAACGCTTGATATAAAGGGCGACCTGAATAACGAAACGTCTGTTTTAAAAATATTCGAAAGCTCACTAATATCTTTACATGATAAACGTCAGTAATACGTATCCATTGGTAAACGTTAATTAAAATTTTGTAAAGGATTCAGTGCCTTATCATACTATGGTCTGGTGATGCGTTAGAGAAGGGAGGGCACAAACCGGTTATCAATCAAATCGGCGCTAAAAACCAATTAAACCTGACGCACAGTCGCTGATGAAGTGGTTACACAAACCAAAACGATAATAGACGTTCGACGCGGGATAAGCAAGTCTTAATCAAATGCCTGCTCGATTTAACATCTAATAGAATTCGAAATCAACTTACCTATGTCAGAATAAGTGAACGTGTGACAAGGGCCAAAGCTGTGTAATATTGATTACGTTCATGATTACATAAAGTTTGTTCGTTTAGGGACTACCTACGTCAATATCAATGCTCGTATAATATTCTTGGGAAGTGGAAGTTGAAACTTGATAGCGCCATGGCAACGTAACAATAGTTCCCCGACATTAATATTCAGTTGAAATTAATTCGCCACGTATTAATGACATAAAGCGTCTGGAGAAGATTTTGAAATTAACGGACGTGTCATATCTTGTAATATTAGCCTTAATCGTTATCATCACATTAAACAAAACTCAGAAAGTAAACTAAGATAGGCATTTCTATGCGAACATTTTAATATATTATGTACTTAGTCGATTCCGGAATCCAGCCTATTTTTCTAGAAGGAAATTAGCATCTTCAGCGTGAGGTAAAAGATAGATTTAGAAAATTCTTTATATGTTTCATAAGGAATTTAGTCACTATAATATACTATGTATTAAATAAATTTAAAAAGCAATGTTAGGAATTCTCAGGCAAATTAGAATTTTAATGATTTTAATACGATAGCCGCAATCGTAGAACGGGAAAAGGTCTCGGAACAAATCCCATTAAGGAAAAATAGATTCCAGGAGGAAATAGCATTCGGTCCCCACGAAAACGGAAATAGAAATATACTGAAAGGAAGTGAAACTAATTAAGTTATCCTCGCTTCACGCAACTTGCGGTTATTTTCGTACCATTCCACTGCTCAAATAATAATACAATGCTAGAGGTATTACTGTCAACGCTGTTAGAAGAGTAACATACACTGATGGGCTGATAACAATTTCTGAGCGAAATTATATAGAGGGTGACATTAAATTTATCGACTTCGTAATTTTAACTGTAAGGCTTTCACTTTCGGTCGATTTTCGATTGGATGCGAAGGGATAAGTAAAGTGGGGTATACGGTATCCAAATATCTATGTTTTGCGAGTAAACAGGCGTGAGTGATGCGTCAAGCCAGGTGCGGACTTTTGAGAGAAATCGATGTCGGTACTAGGGGTACGTGTTATTATGACAGTTGCCGTTTATTTTAACTGACACAAGGCATAATTAACGTTCTCCAATTAGAACGTGTTTAAAGTTCAAGAGGACTGCCTGTGCTATTAACGCTTATTGGAATAACATAAGCCAAGCACTTAACTGCACACATTGATCACTCCAAACGGCATTTTCTACTGGATGATTATAACTTCCCTAATGATTAATGAGATATACCAAGATAACATTTATGAGTATTTACTAGTATTGATTTGTAAGCGATAAAATTATAAACAACAGGGAAATAATTTATTGCATAATTTACAACAGAATATTTTTGCATATATAAATCTCGTTGTTAGCCTGGACTCAACCTTTAACATTCTACATTCCAACACGACTAAGCTGTCTATTTCGGATAGTAGACGTAATACAATTATTGTTTATGTTGACTCCTAAAGAATTTAGCTCTTGAAACACTGGGAAGTAATAATAATAAGCAAGCCTGACCAGAGATAAGCAATCAATAGGTCGGATTTGATAATAGATTTACTCGATCTAAGTAATCTTGTTAAAATACTCGTATTAAATGAAAATGTGATAGTTATACAAAAATTATATTAGCATTTGATTTTGTTACAGATGTCTCCAGTTCAACAGAACCAGAACACACAACAGCACCAACGACACCACCTGTACCTCTTCGTCCTGAATACGCACACCCAGCTGGCGTAGAAGCTTTAGATCCTTACAATTCAGAGAAAAATCACCCACCGCCACACCACAGAGATTACTTAGAAGAGGACTACGATCACGATGTCCACAAAGAAGATGATCACGATAACAGAGAAGAAGCAGATGAACTGCCGTCTCTCTCCGGTGATCATCTGCTACAAAGTTCAACAGATGATTTACCGATGTTCCTATTAGAGCCGCAACATGCATTTGTAGTTCGCAACAAGCCAGCGATGTTGAGATGTCGCGCGGCTAATGCGTTGCAAGTGTATTTTAAGTGTAACGATGTAAGATCTGTAGCGAGTACTCAGTTCGAATTTGTCGATCCTCAAAGTGGTGTGAGAATCGTTGAGGCTGAGTGTAATGTGACTAGAGATCAGTTAGAAGAGTATTTCGGTGAAGATAGGTTTTCTTGCACGTGTCACGCTTGGAGCAGCCGTGGCGATATCCGAAGTCAACCTGCCATTGTGGAATTAGCTTGTGAGTATTATTTGTTCATCTAATATGTAATATTAAATGTTGGTTCAAAATTTAAAAATTATAGCGAAACAAAACTATCTAGGTACCTACATAACTTTTTGATAGCTAAAAATAATACAAAATCAATTATTTCATATACAGAATCTGGTTTTCATCATCAAACACATACATTTATAAAGTCACCGAAACCTTTTGAAGCAGGAGAGTACGAAAGATGATTATTCATGTAAAATAAACATTGATGGTAATAAACGGGCCGATAATTTCGAATCAGATATTGGAATAGCTTTTAAAACTAATATTTCCGGAGCAAATGGCGTATGATGCAACGTTTCATCGAACTTCATAATTCCTGAGTTCCGTTCGTAAATATAGACTGACACACTTTCATTTTTCTTCTACCATGTTTGAGCCATGACGCTTCTTTTATAGTTTTGGAAACGGAAGACGCTTGTTATATTTATCGTGTGTTTTTCCTTTTTCTTTTTTTTTTTTTATCTTAATTATGTTGTTCCAGGAGTTTTGTCTTATGTAACAGAAAAATGTAAAACACCTTTATGTACTTTGTACTTAGAGGTCGCAAACCAAGACACGTCTTGTGAAAGGGTTTCATAACGTAGAATGTCATAATGAGATTCAATAATGACATTAATATTAACTGTTGTTCAATTACTGAATGTAAATAATTAGGTTCGTCTGAGGAAATAGCTTTAAGATTTCCATTAATTTTAATTACAATACGCCTTTCAACTAAGACCTTTCAAGGATTGGATGTTGACAAAATGACACGTAGTAATCTCAAGTGAAAGTTAACTTCATTTATAACAAAGGTCGTCAATTTGACGTTGATAATATACAATATTATATATAGAGTATTCTTTAGCTAATTTAATAACAAAACTCTTAATTTGTTTGCCGCTAAATTTATATTGAAGATAAATTTAATGTATGCTAAAATAATAATCAAGCTCGGAAACCCTTAATTCACGTTCACAGCAATAATGTTTTCACCTTTAAAATATACGTCGTCGAAATGAATTATGTTGTTTACTGTATAGTTATTGAAAGCTCACATGTAATTATTGTCCATAAATCGATAGAAGTGTATATACTTATAAAGAGTCTTATTCGACGAGTATGCAAAATTATAAGCCAAACGAGGTGGATGTACCTATATTAAATCTTATTAGAGAGATGTATAATATCGTAGAAGAAGCACGTTAGAACTCTAAGGAACAAACATTATCCTACCTATCCTACCTAAACAAAAACATTATCCTACCTATTCTTGCTGTAGTAAAATTTCTGGTGAAAACAAGTAATTTTCATGACATATCTGTTAGTCTAGCCTAAGAAGCTCTGGCCTAAGATTTCACACAGAAATAATACTCAATACGATACATGAAACTAGGCGGGAGCCGCTACCAGTTTCCCCAACAAAAGATGTATGTTTCTACTTACATTATAAAGTCCATTACGGCAGGCCTCGATTAAACCCAATGCGACCCGAAGGTAAATCTTCTGTGCATATTAAATAAATGTCGGACTGGACCGTTTGTCTGATTTATGTTCTGCGCCGTAATATACATCGACGGCAACGTACAACGATTATTTTGGGAAGCATTCGAGAACATTCGAAGTTTGAAATCGATTTTCATGGCTTAGGTAATATTCATATAAACGACTTGTCTAATTGCTTATAAACAGCTAGCTTTAATTCTTTTGTACTGTTTATTATTTAGAAAATAAAAAGAGATTAATGTATTTTGATATGATAATACACAATGCTCGTAAGTTTTTGTTAGGAAATCGGTGTTGTTTTCGTCATAATATGTATAAAGGTGTTTTATTTAACTCAATTAAGTTTGAGTTTAGACATGTAATACTCGTAAAAAACAATACTGTCAATTTATATAATGACATAACTAAAATACATATTATGCAATATATATTGAACAACAGAATGTCAATAACTTTGCTATAAAACCGTTGGCTTAACAATTACAGCACATTTAAAAAAAATGTAATTTAATTCCATTTGTTCAATTATTATTCACTGCTTACATTCAAGTGCATTTTTTTACATTGCCCACTTAATAAATACACATTTTTTTTATAGATACACACACCACATATAAACTACACTCTATCAGTTATTAAAAAGAAATGACAATAACTGTAATACAGCGCGACACACGTATTTATGTATATGGCTTTCTCCCTCGCACACTAAACACGTCACAAACATGAATAATATTCGATAAATCAAATTTTATACCTTTCAATTTACGTTCAGAAACATTCTGTGTTATAGGTGTAGGTAATTATCATAACTTTTCAATTTTGTGTTTGACGTGCGTTAACTAAATATTCCACTTTAAATTAATACCTACGTGGTTCCGTTAACGTAATTCTGGTACGTTAATAGTACGTTGGAGGAAACTTTATTCCGTATGTTAATTATACGACCGTTTGTATTGATTTTAAAAATTTATGTTCTAATCTTTAACCTTTCTACCTTCCATCACCATGAGCCAGTAAATTATTGCCATACTAACAACGTTGAGTTCGAATTTTGAAATTGTTAAACAAATTAGATATTAAATACATACAAACATATGTATAATTTATTATAATATCAATAATAGACATTTGTAAATCTTACTTTATATCATGCTGGTAATATTATAAACATATCGATATAATATAAAAAAGGGTAGATCAAAATACAGCCACAAATTCAGATATGATACAGCATTATTCCTACAATTAGATAGCATTAACAAAAATATTTTTAATTTAACGCTAAATTAAATTGTTACGTAGATTACAAATTTTGAATTTCGAACTCTACCAACAATCCACACAGGCAATGAACGTAATGGATTACCAAAAGGCTCCTCTTACTAATCCATATCCGAAGCCCTTTTCCCACTTTCCCCACGGTTCCGTAGGTACGAATTTTACTCAGGAAATGAAACGTGCCGGTAGATTTATGGCCCCATGCGCTACCGGTTGTACCTACAACTTATCATTTACGCTCATCACTTACGAACAGTTTTACATTCGCCTGATTTATTGTAATAGGTTTTGTAATAGAGAGCCATGTGTCATTGCCACATTCGAATATACAATTTATAAAACTTTCTTTCTCTACAACACGATGGAGTTCGGTGAGAAAATCTTGTAGAACATCAAGCTTAATTTATTTCTATTATTATCTGACTCTACATATGATGATAGACCTAGCGATTTATGATATATTTTTACACAGGCTGCGTTTCATTATCAAATATCAATATTACACGATACTTCATACAATTTAAAAAAGTACAATTCTAATAACATGAATATGTACGGTAATCTGTAAGAATTCCATCAAAACACTGCCTATTATAAATTCCATACCCATCACCACGCAAGTTACAATTATTATGACACATACCCATCAATTCAAAGATGACTGTTCTTAATATCACACTCCCATACTGGATTACTAACGAACAGTTATGCGCTCTGAGATTATACACTTTTTATGCTACGCCCTTTCGATGTAATGTTATGCCCTTATCGTGCTATGCAACACATGTTCGACCATTAAAACAACTTCCATGTATAGTTATACATTATCCGAATGGAGTAGGCGTCGGTAAATCTTTAGCTGAAGTCTTAGCTGTGACACTTTTACGCGCACCGACGATTCCGTGGGTATCATCATTAATAGCAGCATCTATGCCACTTGAGAGCGTATTTAAAGCTCTCAGTGAACAATTAAAACTGTCGGGATGAGAATTTAAAGCGTTTGTATTACACACGGTTGCTCTGCGCAATTAGAACGTAGTGGGAATGTCTCTCCCGCTTCTGCTTCGTGTATATTTAGACGTTTATGAGTTTCAACTGTGCGTGTTTATTCTTGTGCCACTGTTGCCGAATTTACTTGGTTTTTGTGTGTTTTATTGCTTTTGTTTGGTGCACACAAAGAAATTTGAACCGTGTTTTTTAAATGCTAAAGTAAAAATTCATTCGCTGGATATGATAAGGATATTGTAAATGTTCCAGCGCTTTAATGATGTTACGTTTATCTAGTTCTTTGTTTGTACGCTTACACAGATTATCTCGAGAGTGTCTATAAATGATCTATTTATAAAATTAATTATGCTTTTGATATAAATTAATATACAAGTATTTTTTTCTTCTTTTCTGAATAATGCGCTGTCTTCAAGAAACGATTTCAAAGTTAATGAGGTTCCTATATCATTTCCCTCAGGACGTGTCATGTGTGCTTTATTGCGAATGTAAGTCCGCCGAAAAATAAACGGTGTGGCAGTTATAATTTATACTGTCAGGGATTTATCTGTTGTGACTTGTGCGAAGCTTTTAATGCGATCCGCATTACACCATTCCATTTGTCTTACATGTGGCCGTCCTTTTTGCAAAAGCGTTTTCCTGTCCTTTCAATTAACGGCCTGTGTCTCGTAAGAAAGTAGTCAAGATTAGTTACGATCTTTCTAACAATTTTAGTCATCGAGAAATAAATATATGTAAATTGCTTTCATAGTTAGTTGAATGACCAGACATGTGAAATATTAATTGAATTTTCGATATCTAACCCATAGAGCAACCGTAATATGTAGTATATGAAACTGGATTGAAATGATTATAAACGCAGAACTAAACCTTTCTACATTGATAGATGTTATAGGAATCGATGACTGAAACAGAGCAAAAATATATTCTGAAACTGGAAATAACATAAAAAAAAACAAAAGTATTTTTGATTGCTCCATATTTGTCTACGGAACAAAAAATAAAACCCGTACTGTACGCCAACATCTTATTAGAACTCACAGAATTATAGACACGCATAGAGATTTCCACTCAATACAAAACAAACAAGTTTTATAGACGTGAAAGGCGCAGACAAAGCTATACTTAAAACAATTAGTTGATTACTTAAGGACGTTAAAGCGAACAGTTCTTCAGATCAACCTTCAGCTGGACCGAAAGCCGTCAGTGAAAACAAACATATAGCATCTGAGAACGAGTAATGGAGCGTGCACACGCCAGATTTATGGCCCGCTTCGCTAAAGCACTCAGGAGTTGAAACGTTCATTTTGCAAGACTAGAGAATATTAGTTTAGCTCGCGAACCTTTCAAAACATACAATATTTATGTCGCGATACTTGGAAGTACAAAAATAGAATTTAGAATACTCATGTAGATTGGGGGACGGAACGAATTTGGTTTTGTGAACTCCGTGCGTAATAATTATAATAAAATGTAACGTTGTTTTATGGAATTTGTTGTTTCTTCACTACATGTGTGAAGATTGGTATTTTTTTCTATTACGAGTATTTTTAATGGATTGCTATATTAAAAAGAAAATTAATTGGACGAAAAATAGAGCGGAAGTGGTACATGCAGTAGGTACGAGTACTTGTTAACTTTTTGAATCTAATTTTGGCAATCCAAATACTTATTCAAATGTATACCTATAATTATCAAAAGCAGCTTGTGTTTCTTGAAATTCTTAGTACGTCAGCAAGCCTGTCTTGTGGGTCTATAAACAGAACAATATAAACACCGCCAGAGGCCTTTGTTTGAGTACTTCCTATTGTTGATTAGTTGCTACCAATTTCCGTAATCCATTTACCACCAATCGAAGCGCCAAAACAGTTAATTGTTTAATGAAAAACAATTATCCCGTGGGACGGTGGTTCAGTCTTCATTATATAATCGGTCTCGTTACGTTTTTGTATTAGGATTGACGTGGGAAGCCAGGAACTAATCGCCGTCCAAGTCACGAGCGGAAGCGGACGTGTCTAATTTAATTTTTTAAGAAAATTGGTCGTTATCTTATTGGCGGTTATCTTGCAATAAATTTTAATGACATTAATACTTAGTACAAGACTTTTTTGAACAAATTCTCATGTCCTGTTTATTTCTTTCGCTTATTTGGTAACGGCATATGTTTTATAACATTTATTAATGTACAGTTGTTAGTTTGGTATCATCCTAAAAATAATTTAAAATATTTAAAAACACTTCTCTACTAGCCAACCTATTAAAAAAAATATTTTACCATATTTTGTTTTTCACTAATCTGGCCTGAGAATTCCCAGCAATAGAATATATGATATACAAAAGCACTTCTAGTAAAAAATCACCGCTTCCTCTTAATACTTGTACCATACGAAACGGGACGAAATTACGTAATATTGAAGACATTGTTCAAATTACATCAATTATTGGATTAACTCATAGACTGGAACATGCACTGCGCAAGCTGATTAATATTGACGTTCAATCATTCACGACATGCTCGATTAATTTTTTGTCAATTTTGTCAATCACGAACGAATGCGGGTTATTTCTATTCAAAGTATTGTGCAAAGGCATTCCTTTGTTATTATAAAGTATCGTAACGCAGCCCTATTATATATGACGTATAATTTTATACCGAGCAGTTATAAATATTGAAATAGGGTTGTCAAAGAATAAAATTTTATATATAGGTTTTTACGATAGAGTTATTTTAATACATAAATATAGACTGTAAATGTACAAAGAATTGTTAAGAACACTGTCGAAGGGAATGCAAATTATAATTAAAAAAAAAAAGCTGTAGAAAATTTACTTAGTATTTTAAACAAAATGTATGAGGATTTATAACGTTAACACTGAAGGAGTTTTTACACTGAAAAAATACTATTATTCACTGACCTAAAACCCTTTAGCAAGAAAAAAGCTTTAGCTCTTATTAAAATATTACTTAAGAGATTAAACGGTGTGATATTTAAACAAGTATCAGGACTTGGGGATCTTCATCAATATTGTATTCTCTTATACTAGAGCCTTTAAAAACCGGTTCACTTTTTCATATTAAATCCCAATCAATTAAGAAACACGATATCCCGTACACATCATGTGCACGCAACTTATCATACACTTGTCAAATATTATGAGTAAATTTAAATTCTAAGATTAAATCTAAAACTAAACAATACGTGTCTATGAAATATTGATTAAGGAACCTTTACATATATGGCCGTATCCGTCCGATGTGTGGAATATTCCGGATTCGATTTATAAACTGTCAGATATCCTGAACGTTCAGCCTAAGTCCAAATTCACACTAAAGATGTTCTTGTATTGTTCATGGCAATCACAACTCAGAGAAAAGTAATCTACGACTAACTGTATAAGTTATTCCTACATATTTATCATTATAGCTATCTATTTATTTATTTATTATTTTATTTACACTCTTTACTTTTACACTGATATAAAATGTATAAACATAAAAATTGCTTAATCTTAGGAATGCAAAGGCGGCCTTATCGCTATCAGAGCGATCTCTTCCAGGCAACCTTGAGGTAGAAGAGATGTAAACGTATAGTAATAGCAGGGGTAGGGGTGTACTGCAATTAAAATGACAAGTAATAGATGATCTATTTAATCACAGTGAAAGAACAATACAAGACTTATCAGTGATAGAAAAATGTGAAATCCGTATGAATTAATATAAGTAATATTTGGAAGCGGCCTGCATGTCTGAAAATGAATTTGGAGAACGCACGTCAGGTCTGTAAGGATTTGGCATTCAGAGATCTCTGCAAACCCCATGATGGAGCTGGCCTGAAGATGTAGTAATAGTACTTAACATTGTATTATTCTTCAACAGATCTGAAGAAACAGTTCGCAGTGTCACCGCTATCGATGTCAGTGGAAGCTGGTTCCGCGGCCTCGCTCCGTTGCTCCCCTCCAGCGGCTGCTCCTCCACCGCGGGTGTCCTGGTTGAAGCATGGAACTCCTCTTCAACAAGACCACAATGTTTTAATATCGGCTGAGGGCAACTTACTTATATCACGAGCTACTTTACAAGTGAGTTATTTCTGTTTATTATTGTTTCGCATCACATCATTACGCCCGTTAAAGTACAAGAGTGTAATATGAGAATGTCAAAAATACTCCCTTTAAACGTGCATGTGACCTGACATTTTTATAGTACGTATCCGAATGGACGGAAGTACATATGCCTAGGCCTGTCTGTATCCTCTCTACCATTCTCTATATGCACATCAGTCCAAATATTTGAAGGTAATTGGAATTATGAAGTATGATGTATTAAAAGGAAATCGACGATTACTTATCAGAAATAGGTACCCTATATATTTTTAGTATTGAATATCGTATTTCTCCCCGACCTTGAATGATGAGAAGGTGTGTTTTTGAAAAACATTTAAACGAACATACTTTTTTCTAACGTTTTAAATGTTATGTTTATTTATTAGTCGACTATTTGATACCTTATGCATTCCTTAACAAAAGTTCCGTTGCGTTTCTTCGCTAATGCTTATGCATTTGATCGTTGCATTATTCATGCTTCCTGCTTACTTATTCCATTTAACTGCAATTGTCCGGACGCCGGAGCTCAGCATTCTTTCTTCCTTTAGTGCCCTCTAATGACTAAATATTTGCGCTCTCATTACGAATTGTCTTCAATAAAAGAACGAGTCGGAAATCTCTGCATGAATATCCCCACTGCGTTATCGAATCGAATTAGCATATATCATTTTGTTATCATTTTTTAAAACAATATGCAAATTTGTATTAAATTATACAACTATCGACAGATATACATCTATATCAAATTTGTAATTTTATTCAATAGTTATTAGAATTAAGATGTTACCAAAAAAAACTAATGGTATTATTATTGTAAATTTATTTGTATACGACTCCATAAATCTATGATTCTGGCCTAAGAGGTTAGTATATAATATAACAGAGAAATTTTAGCCTTCATGTAGATGAAGTTTGAATCTAAAAAATGTTAAATATATTAGATACAATTCTTAAGAATAAGTAACATTTTATAAAAATCAAAACTAACCTCGATTTAAATAGTTTTCGTTACCGTATGCTTCCTTATTTTTATAATATTTGGATATTATCACTTGATCGTGATCTTATTAAGGTTTACAGTTAAAATTATCAATAAAACTTTTCGCAGAAAAACTAAATGATTCATTATTCTTTTAACAAGCCGTCTACTATGTTCATTTAAATAAAATATTGTTTTATTCAAATCGTGGAAGCATCAATTTATTCACTTTGCTTAATACGTGTCTGAGTTATCTTTAGATTTAGTGGCGCGTTCAGAAACACATTTGCTTAAATCATTTCTCACAGCACTC
Source organism: Parelbella macleannani (assembly GCA_018245755.1). NCBI lineage: Eukaryota > Metazoa > Arthropoda > Insecta > Lepidoptera > Hesperiidae > Parelbella > Parelbella macleannani. The sequence continues at coordinate 627 of DWEE01000369.1, read as the reverse complement.
ACATAGATAACGATTTATTGCTGTTCTTTAATTGTTGTGTTGTTCTTAAATCATTTTTACCTACTCAAATTAAGGTCTTTAAGAACCATTAAATTTTAGTATGGCATAATTAAAACGGCCGCGAATCTAAACAATGTTCGTAATAATTTACTCGTGATGAACATGTGCGGTAATTGTAACATGTTTTAAAAGATTTCACTCCTCTAAAATATTCGTGCTTATACATCAAGCTGAAATCGCTATTGTAAATAACACAACAAAAGTTCAAAATCCTTATAGCTGGACTCAAGTACCTTGGTTACTCATAGCAGATGAGTCATTTACAGTTCCACACGTGGCCACCCTCCCATTCAGCCAAACTGGACTCGTTACTTTGATGGGATTATTATTACTCGAATCAGATGTTGTGGTATGTAAATCACCTTTTTATCTTGATATGGGTGAATTATTTTAGTAGCAAACATATGTACATCTGTTTAGCATCAAATTATGGTTACATTTAAGTGACAAATAAAATGTAAGGCGAATTATCTATCAACCTAAAATTTTCTTTTGATACAAGTATGTCTAAAACATGCCACGAAACGTGTTCTGATACTTTCGTTGCATTGTTATCATGCATTGTGG
>DWEE01000368.1:0-18071 GCA_018245755.1 Parelbella macleannani | reverse complement strand
AGTCAATACTAAGTAATGATTGGAGTAGCCAAGTTAAAAATTCGATGCGTGAATTACGAGTTTTCAAAGAATTGTATTGAAAGTTCTCGCAACCCGCTTGACCCTGTTCCGCCATATATGCACATAATGAGTATCGCAAGCCAACGTGAGTGTAGACAGTGTTAGTGTGGACGTCCAAATTGTGGTGAAAAATTACCGATGCCTTAATGCGCAGTTGCGAGTTCGCCGTGAAGCGGTCGTAGCTCAGTCAAAATAACGGCGACTAGTTAGTACAGTTAGTTTGATGGCATTATTTTTGGGTTTTTATTTTCGCTTCTTGCACATTTGCATATTTCGTTTTTTGTGTGCAGTATTGTCTTATTGGTTCGTTTGTTCTGGGGTTAATTAGTCTTACTGTTGAGGTCGGAGTTCCGGTTTCGCTTCCCGCCCGGGATAAAGATGTATTTGTGGATATTCGTAACGAGTGAGGTATTTATGAGTGTTTAAAAATGTATAGGTGTAGTGTATCAACCGTCTGGTTACCAAAGCACCAAACGCTGCCTAATTTGTTGTCAGATTGCCGTGTGAGGTGAGCAAAGATCTGAAAATTAAAATATTACCTCGTTTAAATCACTCGGCCGCGACTTCGCTGCGATCGGCGGGAGCTCATGATAAAAGACCTCGTACAGCTCCGAAACTAGTCGAGATTTTCCAAAAATCGTGCGTGAGTAAAACTGTGATACATATGTATATCATGATGTATAATCATCGATATGAGATATCAGTGGCGCCATTTAACTGCGTATTATGTAAATTCTAATGAAACAGTCTGTTGGAGTGTAAACGGGAGCCACTGTTTGTACACTTGCAAATTGCCTATTGGCTCGCGTAACGACCTCTGATCAATCCGCCGCGTGTGCCGCCGCCGAGGGACGATCGATAGTACATCGCGTCATTATGGCGAATTACTAACGTAGGTACTACTTGTGTTTATATATGTTTCAATAGAATTAACTTAGGTTTCTTTTTTGGGTGCGTGGGTATGTGGTTCCAGACAGTGATAGCCTAGTGGTTAAGAACTCAGCCTCTCACTCCGGGGGTATTGGGTTCAAATCCATGGCGCGCACCTCTTTATAAAAGTGTGTTTTAAGTTTAAATATCACTTGCTAAAGGTGAAGGAAAACATCGTGAGAAAACCTGCACACCTTAGAAATTTATAAAAAAAAATATATTCTGAGGTGTGTGAAGTCTGCCAACCCGCGCTTGGCCAGCGTGGTAGACTATGGCCTTAACCCTCTTAATATGAGAGGAGACCCATATTCCAACAGTGGAATGAGAAATGGGTCGATTAATTATTATTATTATGTGGTTCTGTGTCCGGTGTAGGCAATAAGCTCACCACCTATTCCATGGTGGACCTAAACGGAGTGGGGAAAACATGGGTGTGTACTTCACTCCTCTGCCTACCTCTTCGGAGAGTACAGGCGTGATGTGACATTTAATTTTTATAACATTATCATGTTTATAATTATTATCGTATCGACACGCCAGGTCTATAAACAGGTAGGCAGAAAACATCGAGTGCCAATACCTCTGTCCTTACGAACCTTACGTGTCTTTTACATTCATCACTTTCTCCGTACACGCATGCTGATTTCGCAGTATATTTAAAATTGAAAAATTAGTATATTTAAAATTGAGCGGAGAATTATAACGTAGAATAAAAAATCTTTAAAGAATCAAAAGCTAATAGGTAGTGAACGCTGAAACCGTAAAAAGTTTAGCTCGACGATCACTCGGGCGGAAGTAGATGTCAGAGCAGTCGTAAATTGAATCCTTATCCGGCAGAGTTACGAATAACTGGAGATTGCGCAAAGCTGCCCACGTTTGTATCGACTCTACTGTACCTCGTTATACAGGACTGGTTCATGGATCACTGTCAGTCAGATAGATTGGACATTGGGTATGGAGTTCTGAAGAGCAATTCGATAATTTTTATTTATTTTATTTTTATTTTATTTTATGTACGTTGTTGACGGACAGGAATGATGAATGAATTATAACTAACAATGTATGACGTTCATTAAGTGCCTATAAGCGTTATAGTGAATAGCTGTATGAATATTATTTGTTTTCGAAATATTGACCTTTTTTTTTTAATTTACTAGTCAATCATTAACATCTTATAAATCGCACAATATTCAGGTAATATTGTTTATAAATCTTTAAGCATTGTGTCTAACTTCTAGGATGCTTATCATCTCCAATACCTTATCAATCCTGACCATAGTTATCGATCCACGGGCGAGCGTTAGATGTAGGCGGGTGTATAGACCTTATCGGAACTGTTACCACATACGGGTGTGTCTACAGCCTTTCCATCGGTCACTTGCTCCTAGCGAGTCGGCAGAAATTATTTTTCTTCAAGACCCCTTTTCTGTTCCTTTGTTAGTATCTACATTGTGATTTATAAGTTATTTCGTCATTAATGAATTTTACTGTTATCGTATAGCGTTGTCGTGTGTTTTTGTAGTGTTATTTGCTTTAGTGTTTTTTCTTCTAATAAATATTTTTCTGATTATTCATTTAAAATTTACTTTAATTTCATGATTATTCATTTCCGTCATTTTTACGCTATTCATCTTCTCACAATTTAATTTTCATTAAAGATTAATGCGAAGATTAGTTTTCCTCTTGATGTCTTTGAACTTTCTAAAATAACCGACGTAATAAAAATGGTACATCATGACATTTGACATTTAATATACCTTTCTCAGACTAGATGCGTAGGATTTTTATATTCAAGGAAAAGGAAAGGCTTCCGACATTCGCCGGATAAAAAAGGTTCGCGTGGGTGTTGGATCCATGGGATGGTGGAAATTGCGAAATGTCTTAAAATAACTTTATTCATCAATATGACTCAAAGAACTAGGTATGCAATAAACATGATTTCCACGATATTTCTTATTTGAACATGTCCGAAGTGTCTCCGAGTTCATTTATATGAAATATTTTGACACGGCAACATTATTCGACCGAATTCGTAAATATGTACCTACCAACCAGATACTTATCTGTCGGCCCAATACGGGCTCAGTCGATTGGACCGTTATTAAAAACAGCTCGCTGAATATAAATGGAAAACATTACGAGTCCACCACCCATATACAATGCAAATAACATAGAGGTATTATCATCTTCTAGGGCGTATTCGCCCTAAGTTCTTGTGGGTTTCGTAACTATTTCGATTCTCTTATGTTCTTGTTGTTTTGGCTCCTTGAATTTCATATAAGAAAAACACGATGTTTCGTTCACTACGTGAATTTCTGGAAGTCTTACGCGACGCTCCCTTTTGTTTCCCTCGCTTCGGTTTTGGTTACGAAAACAATGTTTATGGTTTCCCATTCAATCGCGCCGTTCGCCCGCTTTTGAAATTCGTCCAAGAGTTTACCAATTAACATGACAATGACTTCGCTTTCAGTGGCTTCGTCTTTCATACTGTTCCTAACAGTCGGTCGTGTAGGCTTCACGTTTGTAGGTACTTTTAGGTTGAGTTTGTTCTCTGCGACCATTATAGAGTTTAAATTGCTTTGTAGTTGAGTTTCATGAAGTTCCAGTTTAATTAGAAAAGCATTCGTAGTCGTAACACTCTTACGTGGAATTGCGCATGACTTTTAAAGTCAAGCAAGTCTCGGAGCGGAAAGGTTTTGGCTGGGCAACTGCTAGGAACATCGTAAGAGTTGCCATTGCGTTGCTAGTTTTGAAGGAGAGCTTTTTTCTCGCGTTTCTTTAGCCATCAATTTCTAGCCTATGTAGATACATTTACTTTTCGGCGATGGAGAAAAAGCGTGTTTAACTGTGAAATGAGAAGCTGACATGATAAGGATAAACGCTCCAGCTTGAACAAATGAGACGACCTGATAAGCGACTCTCCTTACGCTACACTGCAGGGGAAGTAGTATTTCTCCTTGATCATATATCACACAAGTAATAATTAAATTAACAGAGCAGCAAGTACATATCACTTTGATACGTGCTAGCAGGAGAGTTCCGACAGGCACCTCAGCGCGTTTGATCTCCACTAATGAACGGCGCTGATTAATTAACAAGGTTCCTGTTCAAGACATGAAAGCTGAAAGTCGAACCGGCTCCCGACAGAGTTCTAAGATTAAATTTAGAACGAACTATTCCGATTTTTATTATTATTATGCGATAGTAAAATCCACAAAAGTATTGAGTTTATGGAAATGTTAATGCGGTCGTTAACGAAACGTGACAAAAACATTACTATCACGTGACTGGTAATAAAGCTATCGACAGTCGCCGAACACACGCTTAACAGTCTGTTACGCGCAACTGATTAAGGAAATGGAAAGAAATGTAAGAATAGATTTGGCAGTCGGTGAAAAAAACCGCATACGCAAGTGCTGCGAACGCGAACTGCTCGCTTTTAATATTCAAATACCAACGAAATAAATGCACCGCCGACGACTGCGCCGGAGACTGTGAAATTGCCGTTCATATGGAATACTGCGCGTTTATTACGGCATGACGAGGAAAGTTATAATTAGCATGTGAGAATATTTAGTCATCGGTTGATTATGTGCGGAATTGAGTTATTTAAATAAACGAGGCGCCTATTAATAAATGACGTATTAATAAACAGCACATCATTATAACATGATGTGATTATAGAAAGAGGCAATCAATGCGTAGATATTATTACAAACGGTTATAATCCATTTCGAATACAAGTATTGGGCACTTCTACAGCAACTACACTGGAGAACAGTAATGGAGTATGTTCCGGGTACGAAGACACTGTCCCAGTGAACGTTAGGGGAGATTCAGGTAAATGCGTACCTGTCTTTTAGATGTTCATAATTCTCCTTTGTTATTATCTCTTACGAAGTATAATGACAATAAACGGGACCAAGTCTTTAATTAGAACGCTCAGAATGTCGTTTCTCTCGGACTATCAGGTGTCACGTCTGCCTGTTTGCCAGGATCTCTTTATGAAAAAATTTTATACAATGTGTTTAACAAACAAACAAACACACAATTTAACTGCTGAAAAATGTTTTTTCTGTAGAATAAATAATTGTATGATTTACATTTAGATATTTTGAAGTGTTATTAGTAATCTTTTAAAATAACGAAACGCGCAAGAAATAAATAGGTTTGACATTGAAGTTGATCTCATTCGTTTGTATTTTACACACGTGATCCACGTATGGTACATACATTCTTACAATAACACATTATGTAATACTATGTAACTATCATGATGGTACTTACACGTTTACCATAAATAACGTAACATATACTGGTACAAAGTTTCGGTAGAATCCTCTCGTGTTCGGCTGTTTGCTGGCAAAATATATTGCGCTAAGTTATTACCGAAGGCGGCTAGAATAAATATAAAATGATTGTGCAGTTGTGTGTACATCCGATAAGCTCGGTAGGCGCTCGAGTGGAAAAAAATTTATATTATTCTCGTTGACGGCAAATTACACGACGATAAATATTTCATGGCTCATTTGTTGGGAATATAAGAAAATATAAATTTTGGCGAAACGTTTCGGTGTTGCGATATCTCGAAGTCGATGTATTTCAGTAAGTGTTTTTATAAACATCCACATATATCATCACACCATTTTCCTTACGGGTTAGTAAGGGAGCAATGAGTGCCAAATATCTTTGTCTTTACAGAAGTAACGTGCTTTTCCTGCATACTTCACTCTCTTGATACACATGCAACTATACAATATACCTACGTGTTCGAATGGAGAGAAATTAAAACTTTAATCAAATTAATTAAAGCATGAACAAAATTAGTGATTACTTGATAATATTGTCTCACGTTTTGTTCTCGTTTCTTATTTAAATAAGTATTTAACATACATGCGTAAGTCAATGTAGCGCAGATGGGGTTACGCCATGTCCCTCCGGGTAGGCGCTGGTGACCGAATCGATGGCGAATCTGACATCGAAACCACGTAATTACGAACGAGCGGCCGATGTGAAATTTATGTTGGAAAACATGCTAATCGCATTAACGGCGCGCGCGGGAAATGCATTTAACGATTTTTAAAATCGGATTTTAAATTTCGAACTGTTTTTTTATCAACGGTTACTTCGTGACTCTTTCATGTTCAAGTCTGTAGTGGCGTATGAATAAAGCTGTCATCGAGTAAACTACGTACTATAAGTAACTGTACGCCCCGCGCACCATTACAAGCACCTCTCGATAAATGAGAAACATTAATAAAAACCATTTATTTCGCTTAGTCATAAGTTAATTACAAGGCTATTCACGCTGATTGACTAACTTCCTCACAAAGATGGCAACATCGACACATTAACAAGACTAACTTTGATTAGTACTATAATTAAACTATCCATGGACTTGGAACAGTAATTTCGCCTATGCTATAAATGATGAGGTTCAATAGCCATCACGTGTTGACATTGCAGCTGTAAAAGAGCATGCGCATATGTGGCAGTCCCCCTGCGTACGTACGTAACTCAATCGGCGAGCAATCTCGACACCGGCGCCGCGTCGTTATGGCCGATCTGGTGGCCCGGCGTGATGTATGTATGCACTCATATATGTATGTTCATTTAATAGACATGTATGTATATATGTTGGATGGAGATGTTTCGAGTTGGTTTTATATGTTCGCAGTAGCTAACGGTCAGGCAGCGGTCACAAGTGATACTGTATTTGTATTAAATGTATTTATATTACATTTATTTATAGTAAAAGGAACTTCGTCGAATATTAATCTCCTTGTTTCTGATATATTTCAACGTTCCAGTGTACTTACCAGTAGTGTAAGGTCGCTGATATATGAAAAAGGCCAGTATGAAAGTACTGTTTTCAGCTGTTGATTTCAGAACGTCGAAAAACCTCTGGCTATGTAGGTACTTACGTTTTAAAGATGAAACGTCACGTGATATTATAAAGAAGGTAAGTTTGATGTGGAAGGTAAATTTGGTGGTAAAAAGTATGTAGTCTGTGCACAAGTAGGTACCTACTAGACGAGTTTTACAGATTAAGACCTTAATTCTTCTAATTTTGAAAGAGATCCATGTCCAGGAGCTGATGTTTATGTTGATCGTGAACATCATAAGTGGATAACTTTATAAATATACCTCTTTTACTCTTTTTTCTTTATGTTAAAAGCATGGATATATACGGTTTGCGTAAAATCAGTTTGTGGCAAACGAAATTATATCGCAATCTCGCTCGACGCTCCTTCCAATCGCTCCTCAGCGAGGATTTTATTACGTTTTAATATTGACCTACCGGCGACATCTGTAGCTCGTGATATATTTAGTTTTTATTCCCTCACTAAGATTGGATTGGAATAGTGACCTGATTCGAGAAACTAATCTTGACCTATCTTGACATTCGTAACTTATTAAAATGCAATAGATAGATGTTATATAAAAACGTCTATGAAAGGCTATATAGGCACACCCGCTATTCCATGGTTGAGGCGTTAACAGGCGTTGAGGCATTATTGGTGAATCATAGGAGTCTAGGTACTTCACTCCTCAGTCTACCAATTCGAGGAAATACAAGCATCGTGTTATGTTATAAAAGGCATGTCACTGGTCTAGAATAGGTGTCTTTGCGAGTGGATCCTTTCGGGGGTTAAACTTAGTTATGTCGTAATCTCGCGTTGCGCCCGCCTCAATCTCCTGTTCCTGTGGATTTCATTATGTTTCCATGGCGACGACGTCTTGGTGTAACGCGTTGATATTACACTCTTGTTATAAATTACCTGTTAATAGTTATTGCGTTAGGGCTCTTTCATACCGTATAACCTGTAATTTCAGCGCTTACAATCGCGTGTTTGTAGTGTAAGTCCAAAACACAATGTACAACAATAACATTGTACACCAAAAAGAGCGTAAAGCGCGTTGAAAATATGCTTGTCTGAAAGTCACCTTAGTCAATAAAACTTTTACGTTAGTCTTTAATGATACCAATACGAGAAAGATATTTTTATGAAATTATATAACGATCGTCGACGTTTAACTATGCAATTGCCTACATACATATAGATAGAGCATTAAAACCGAAATTTGTAAATAAATATTATACCAAAAGCTATGAAACCCCCGTCCGCCACCCCTTTCGACCTACGACATTAAACAAACAATAATCATTTCGACATGACGAGTCGTGGAGCAACATGGAAACGGATAGAGAATCTCTAATCGAACGTTTCTCGATAAGATCAGCGCCGATACAATCGGTGAGTATGTGGGCAGTAATGTGGGTCGTGTCGAAAACGCAACGGCTCCTGCCAAACTATGACACGCGTTGCCAATACTAAAGCTCGTTCGTGTAACACACGCGAGAGGTGAACAACGCTGAGGCACTGCAAACACTTATTATATACGCTATGTATTAAGGGAAATAAAGTTAACCTGAAGTTGATAAAAAATTTCAAGTAAAGTTTTGGTGTTAAAAAAGAGCTGAATATCAACAGTGTGCTATTGGGGAGGAATATGTCCCGCAGTGGACCAGAATAGACGATGCTTATTAAGATGGTGGTTTTAATTCTACATCTTACAAACGAAACTGTAATTCTGTTCATAAGTCATATTTATTGCAAATCTCTCTCGAAATGTTATTGTAATATAAATTGTATACGCTTAGTAATTCTAATGTGTGTTGCGCATTTAAAGAGTGTAACAATCAACATTACTTAACAGATGTCGGTTATGATGAAAAGTATTACCGTAATTTTATCATCAGTACGTTTTGTTTCGTTTCTAAACATTTCTTCTATTGCTGCCTTATGTTTTACTGTTCTTATCAATATAACTTTGTTACTCTTGTGAAATGTGTAAGATTTCCTTTGGTCGTTGAAAATCAAATAAACTATGCAATTTCCATTAAAATCAATTTGTGTTTGTTTAGGTGACACTTTGTCTTCCCCTAACCAAATGCATTACGACATTTTTATATAAAGAATCACAAATTTTAATATTTATTATGACGCTGATAGTCCGTGACTATTGTTTCTAAATATGGTCTGTTCAAAGCCTTGTATTACGTTCACTTTTTCCAAAACCATTCCAGTGTACCTATATACCGCGTTTATACTAAAATTTAAAGAACATTTTGGCGAAAAATTACAAAATATTATAGAACATGTAATCATGAGAAAGCCGAGTTTGCTTGCGAATTTAAAGGTATTATGTTCCACCTACTCGGCCATTTTCTTATCGCCTTCGGCTACCATCAGCTGTAAATTAATTGGCGTTCATTAAATATATTAATACATTATATGAGCTGTACAAATTTGTGTTCTTTTGATTACGTTGAAGTCTTCTATAAAATGCTCCTGATAGTTACTTCCTTTATCGATATTATTTACTATGAGTTTGCTTTCATTTTATTTCCTTAACCTTAACAATTTTCATACTTTCGTAACCACTTGGGGTTACTCTTCGTTGTCGGTCGCTATTATGGTCGCGAAATTAGATGGGCCTAATAAATATTCCGTTACGTTATCGAAAAATTTCATCACATCAAACAACCAGTATGGGCTTTACCGCAGTTTCATAACCATCTTTGTTTCTTTCATTTACATCTAAATCCCTTTGGAAGGTTCAAAATTAATATAGGGCACCTTTGATAACGGTGGGAGCTATTACACCGAAATGATCATCGTTGCTATGTAATTATAATGGGGTGGGTACCTAGAGAATTTTATTTCGTGTGTTCCAAATGGTTCTGCCTATCAGACCCACCCCCTGTTTATTTCACCTTTCACAAACCCCAACCCCTGTCTCCTACGCATCGATTTCTTCTGGAATCTGCCGCCCGTCGGCTTATTGCGTCGCGGTGAATGGAACATTCAGACGTTTCAGCCTCTAGGCGTGCCATTTATAGAGAGCGGTAGATAATAACCTTACATTCACCGTTTGTTTTTTAAGCATAATCCAACACTAGTTCATACCGCAACGATTTGAATAGATTACAGGTCCTATACCTGTATCGCTAGCAATTGTGCTGCAACTCGAAACTTCTGTAAGTATTTATATATATGTAAATGTCTGTCCGTAGGTGTTTTTGTACGTGCGTGCCAGGCCTTCGACGAAAATGTAGATTTTGTATAAAGCTCGCACGCACATGTAGCTCAAACTTAATTTTATTTATTTCGACTCCTGGAATTTAATAAGCCGAGTGCGTTTTTGTGCTTATTGATATAAAGATAGTATAAGTACATATGCATATTTTATTGATGTATTCACGAGTAACAATGTTCATTGCAGTGCTTTGCATTCTGTGACTGTTTATAAAAGCGAAAACGCTCCGTTTAGCATCGACCTCCATGTTATCTGAAGCCTGTCGGCCGTGTAGCGTCGCTTCGTATCAAACCTTTGACGTGTCCGTTCAAGTATCATAAGCTTATTCCGATAACGCTGGCCGCAGGAACCTGACAGTATATTTATTATTGGTAGCGCGAATATTAAGGGATCAGTGTTGAATGATAACAAAAAATATATCTATATTGAAATATCTTTACGTATTTTTGAAACGTTTTGTAATATGGTTGTTTCATTTCTTTGTTGACTCGTTCCAATGCAAATTTTGGTCATTAGGACGACTTGATTAATTATCTAATTACATATTATAAACTTTTCCATTCGTTGTGTCGTTTCTTTTCCATTTTTGTTACTAATGGATACTGTATAAACAACAATTTGTAATCTTTTCAGTGCGTGATTGTATACACTATAGAAAAAAAATCAGCTATTAAACACAAAAGCCCATATTAGCATTGTACCGGCGTAGTAATGTTGTGATGGTGAGACAGGCTTATCTTTGCCTAGGAAGTGGTCATAGTATGTATAACGTTTTTGGATTACTTCTTCACTGTGTGTCCTCCGTATATTTAAGCTCTACTTTATCGGAATTCTGAATTTCGCCAAACGGGATTTAGTAGTTGGTACTTGGATTAAATCATGTTTCGTTTCTCGACTGTGGACGTATGGTTCTAATGTTAGCAACCTCTTAGGTAATTGGAAAGGAAATTATGTCTCGAAAGATAAACATCTCGTGTGTTATTGGAGGGCGGAGTCATTTGAGACAGTGTCGTGACTTGGGGGTCGCCGGTGGTACTGACAGTGCAATACTTGTACTCACTTTAAATGCTAAAGTTACTCTTGTCGAGGTCAATTAGCCAAAACTTACGCAAGTGAATGGATGCTCTCTAGTAATGCCATTATTTATTTATAGCTGTGTAAATAAAGAAAATACATTAAACACCTTTTACATTTAATTACATCGTACTTACCACTCGGTTCCCTAACAGTACAATTGAAGATTTTACGCGTATTTTTTTACGCGTTTCCCTTCATTTAGACAAACAATTGGTTAGATATAAGACTTTATATGGCATTTCTGTAGAGTAACAGCCAACACATCACATTGGCGGAGCCAATAAATGCACTTAGTCGGTTATAATCGTTGGCTTTCACAGGTATAAAAAAGTGGTTGGCAGCCGCGTGGCCTACAACCGCTCGTCCGCGCACGCTGACGTTGATTGAAGGAACCTGTATACCTGGCGCTTAATGTTAGTGGGTTGCGCTCTTGTTTAGAGACAGTTTGATTTCTCTTATGTCAGCTTGCAACACCTATGTGTGGAGGAGCACCTTGAAGGAGTTTTATCTTTAAGTTTTGTGTCATAAAAGTTACCTACATCTATAGGAATACATATAGCTTCTTAGCGTATTCGATTACAATAGCAAATGCTCTCTACGAGCCTACGTACCTACGTCATTTGAGATATTTAGTTATTTAATTATTAATTGATATTTATTTAATTTTAATTTTCGGAAGAAATAGTATTCATATTAATGGGTTTTCATCTGCTGATAGAATTGAGAACGTACATGTTTAGGCGTATTAAGATCTCAATAAGACTGTAGCGAATTCGATCCGTTCATGACTATTTAATGTGAGCGTATCATGTACGCACTGAAACACAGGCGAAATTAATGAGTTCAATTAACTTAATTAAATCACACTAACCTCCCTTCAAGGACTACTTACGTTAAACACCGCGTATAATTACGTGACTAAATGTATATATTTCACGTGTGCGACAGAATATATAAATGCCCAGACCTGAACCATACTTCCAAAGTTATTCGTTGCGTCATCTAGTTACCTGTCATGTCGAGATCGAACACGAGACCTTTTAGCCGGTAGATCGATATGGCGAGCAAATAGATGAAACCATAATTATTTATTTCTTCATTAGTAAGTTTATCGAAAATTTGTAAGTCTGTATGTATGAAAAACTTGTTTTCTATGTGAGTAAACCGTTTTTGTCGATCGTTGTGTGTTTAAAATTAACACATCTGTTACGCTGTTGTGGCGTGTCAATTGAAACAATGATGTGCACAGTACATCCACTGATGACCTCGTCGTCATTGAGCGAATTTGTTGTCGAGTCATTGCGGCCGCCGTGAATGGTAACTGACTGCGCCTACTAAGTTCTATATATATGTATTTATATACACGAAAGTATTGTATGAAATTTATCGAAGGCTTAAACGCTTTTGTTACTGGCTGCACAAGATTAAAAACTAATATACATATGTATTTTATATGACTATGTTGTATGTTTTAAACAGTACTAACTAACGTTAATAACAAAAGTTTTATCTATGTATTCAGTGTTTTCAATACAGCATCTTTGCTTCTTGGTCGATTTTACAGTATTCGGCCGAAGATGACTTTGCTGGAAAAAAATTGCCGCTTTAATTGAAGTTATTTTTGCATCCCTCTGGTCTCTTTCGCAAATACGCGAGACTTCTCCGGAACGTAGTCCGCGCAGGGTTCTTCGGTTCAGTTCTCGGATAATATTGCTTTATTCCCATATCTCGAAATACGTACAATATGTCAAAGGTTTGTTTGCATCACAGCGTTACTTGTTAAGTTACATTTTTGTCGATAATCGAATCGCTACAAGAATATTGTTGAATTCCCCAAGAATTGTAGTTTAAAATACTGATACATGTTATTGTAAACAGCGTGCATGGTACGTATTGGTAAAATAATTCTTGGGGATTGTTTTTTTTTGACTTGTCGTCCGCTTACGGATCGGTATACTTTCTTTCGTATCTTTAAGAGGTAAGCGTAGCCAATCAGTAGAGCTCAGACAAATTTCAGCTTTTAGGCCGTAGATATGATACAAACGTTGCTTCAAATTCTTCAATTCACGCTTTTAAATACTGAAGTACGCTCTGTTGACCTTAGATAAGCTGTTACGCTACTTGTCTAAGAATGTGGAATTCAAACTGGCTACCCAAGGCTAGATATATAATTGAATATGTGAATATATAAAACACGTATGTGCTGCTAAAACAAATCCTTAGTTCTTTATACATTTCTAGTACGAAGGATAAGTATTTATCGAACTAGTAATTGTTTCATATTTGTAGAGACAATTTATTAAGGCTGTGAAATATATTCATAATTATTAAGAATACGGAAAATTATTTATATATGTACACTACTCACACTACTGTTTCTCCCCGGAAGGCTGGGCAGAGGAGTGTGGCACACTCTCACGTTTCACCCGTTACGTCACACCATGGGAGAGGGATACCATACACCGGCCAACTACTATGAATTTCAAGTTATAAAAACCCAATAGTAGTCCACACGAAGATCGAACTCATTGCCTCTAGTTTACCAGTCGCGCTTTGAACCACTCAACCAACGAGATAGTCAAAATTATTTAAATATTATCGGGCTTTGACACCTTCGACCTTTGCCTTTTTCAGTCATAATGAAATTTCCATCGTAATTAAATTGTCCTTGGAATATATCCAACTAATTATATCTGTCGAGCTGTAGTAGTACCTACTTAAATTATGTTCGAAATATATTTTCATATTTAAACATGACAAATCGGTATGGATTTGTTTTAAAAAACTTTACGTTGTAATTAATTTTTCTCCAAATATACCTATGTCCAATATAAACTGTTCATCAATCACCAAGTAGTCCTTAACTTTATTGAAAAATGTTTGTACATAAACATCGTAATTGAAATTAATTTGTTTGTACCAAATGTTTTGTTATAATTAAATTTTATCCGATATATATCCGACAAATTATATTCGTTAATTCATCGTTAGCCTATCTATCCACTGCTAGACATAGGCCTTCTCCAATGAGCGCTATCGCGCCTTGTCCACGACTTGTCGCATCCAGCACCTGCCTGCTGTCTTTCGCAGGTCGTCATTCCACTAGGCTCAAGCGCGTAAATTAGTAGTTCTTATTTTTATATCCCGTGAATACTTGCCGTACCAGGGCGTAAGAGGCGAATAAAAGCTTTCTGTTGTATCTAAAAAATATGTGGTTTTATCTTGTCATTATCTTGTCTTGTTTTGTCAGCCATTTCTAATTTTCGTTTTCTTTTTACAGGTATACAACAACTACAGTACACAACAATAAAACGTTTCGGGCGGTAAGTATTGTTTAGTAGATATTCTTAGCCATATTTTCCAGCTTAACATTAGAGATGCTATGTGCAAAAATAACCCACCAATGTTTTATTGAATGTTTCTTGAACATTCCAACTTGCTTACGACTATATTTCGATCGAATAATAATCGCCATTACTGCGTTATCCATTGTGTATTAACTTTCTTCATTGCGCCTTAATTCCCTCAGCCAGCAAAAAGTATACGAGTTTTAGGTGTGAAACATCGAACGCCATCACGGCGGCGGAGAGAGCGTCGCGAGACTCGTAAATCGTGGGCCGATATCGAGGGGAGACGGTTAAATTGTTTCTAATAAAGACTTACGGCCGACGTGTACGGTTTTAAGCGTGCTACGTCCTTCGGTTCCTTTTGAAATAACACGTTCGTGTATATGCCTAAGTGCGTTTTCAGTTTGTGGGAGATTATGTACAGGACGGTCTATGTACAGGACAATACAGACTATGTACTGTGTGGTTTTTATGCTTCTCTCGTATGAGTGCATTTACCCCTTAGTCATGTTGTTTTTTATACTTGAATCCAATAGAGGAACTTAAGCGGAACCTCGTTGACTCTTTGACAAGAGTAAAGCGGGTTATCAGGATCACATACAATGGTCTATCGTGAACCCTCCTTTTGTTAATAGCTTAATGTAACGTGAAAATGCTACATTGCTGGTAGTATAGCGACCGTAGATACCGTGGAATACAATCCGCCGTGCAGGGACTATTCGTACAAACTTTGAAGAAAATACCTTCTGGGTGTGTTTTGCTATTAACTTAACTAACATATTCCAATTTTCTGTGATTACATTTTGCTGTAATGTTTTCGAAATTTATAATATAAGAGAGCAGTTTATCATGGCTATTGCGGTCCTATCAACCAATGTCCGAGGTTCTTCATAATAGTTTTCGTACCTCGTTTGTCTTATGTGATGAACTTATATATATATATATTAGAGGGATAAAAAAGCACACAGAACTGTCACTGCCGAACTAAGTCAAATAATAATGATACTACAATGTTAAATTCGTCCTTATTAGGTAGATTGTTGGAATACAACAATAACAAATATTATAACAGTAGATGATGTCAACCAGGAATTATTCAAAAGAAGAGTGAATAGGCACTATATAGGCGAGCGTTCTGCAATCTAGGCTGCATCTTGCTTTCCGTCAGCTGAGATTGCAGCCAAACGCGAGCCTAGTTCTACATTGAAAAAAAAATATATATTAATGTAACATCATGCCTGTAATTCCCGAAGGGGTAGGCAGAGGGGTGTACTTCACCCCCACGTTTCACCAGTTACGTTTTAGTCCCATGGAATAGGTGGTGAGCCTATTGCCATTTGCCAAAAAATATATTTCAGTAATGACAATAATTTATTGACGTAACGAGTCCGAAAGCAAGCGCGCGTCTATTTCTAAACTCGAGATTTACACTTGATATATGGCGATGCTCTAATGCCAAGTGTAAAACATTTGTTGCGAATAAATACTGGTGTTTAATTTGTATATAGATACTGCATGTTAGCTAATCGTACAACCCACGCTGTCAAGGTCATATCTCGAGATAAAAGTCGCACTAGCGAACTTTATTACACCTTCTCTCGGCTTCCGTATATACTCATATGAGTAAATGTATGTGTATTTCTGGTTCTGCTTCATGATCTTAAATAGTTTTTAATTCGCGTTCATGTTAATTTAAATGGAGATGATTGTATGAATAATATTGTTGATCAATATTTAAATTCTCAAATGTAATTCACACAAAATGTTAATCGCGTCCAGTTTGGTAATAATAGCTTGTATTAAAATTATTAACTTGCTGTTCGAGTTTTTAATTAGATACAATTCTCGCTATGTCACTTTATACGTTAAAGCTGAATATTAAGTGGAAGAGTCCTGGAGCATACAGCACCGCGATTCTTCATCATGTATAGATACTCGTATATGACTTGTGAACTGGGCAAGTGTGCTCTAAAGGGAGCTGATAAATATGTCGGTCTGAAGATACAAGTCCGACCACGTGTACACGTAATGGTGACATCCTATTCCCAAGCCCCCTGCAACCTACTTCGGATAGGACAGTATTAATTTAGACTAATCTCCTTCATAGTAGCTTAACTAACTGCCCTATTTCTACAATTCTGTTTAAGGTCGGACATAGCAGTCCGTGGATATCAACGCCGTACTCACATGACGGTGATATGATTACACTATCATATAAATTGTATCAATACCGCTACTATGTTGACGTGACGTTGGTTAAATACACAGGTGACGTCACACAATAAGTCATTCGCTATGAAATAATACCGGCAGGTGTTGAACCCTACCGCTACCGCATGCCCGAAAGCTACCGCCGTAACATCGCGTCCAGCCCGAATACGGTTTGCACGGGCACCGCGGTGACGTTGCAACACGCTCCGGATTCAATTAGTACCGCGTTATCTAATTAACTGCGCGACTGTACACACATACAGACACACACACATATGTACACAATTACATGTTCATTACGTATGTATTGTATGCCAATTATCCATTGGGCGGCGCGATCGGTTAATTTGGCTGCTCTATATACTACATATAATGGATGTGTGTACACATATTACATGAATTAATCAACGTATAAAGGTTATGTTACCGATAGTACATGTCAACACGTTGTCAACATGGACGATCCTGATAATTGCCAGTAATTTATTAATGTATGCATAATATCTACATTTTGTGCTGGTCCCACAGCGCAGCTTGTAATAATACATCATAAATACTTCGGTATGAGGAAACAAGATGTTTTTGTACGTTAAATTTGTTTATTTTCTATATGGACTCTTGATTATAATCCCGTCCGCCTGGTCCTAATGTAGTTTTTGCGTTCGCTTTTAATGACAGACGTTATCAACGCACTGTTTTTATCTCAATAGAGGACGACTACTTGATAAAATTCATGTCAATAAAGCCAATATTTATTAATACATATAACAAAGCCGGGTCTGGTTTGTTCGCGATGTCTAAAACTGCCAGACCGTTTTGAAACATTCTTTGCGTATCATAATATCACTCTTTGGATGTCTACTGTTGAACAATAGCCTCCCCTAATTGCCGCCACTCCTTCCTACCTTTTTGTATACTATAGTCATACTCATGATAGAGTTGTACGCTACCTAAGATGATACTACAACTGTTACCCTTAAATGTTGATATTTCTAAAGTAATTGTTAAGAAAAAACGCTACCTAAAGTGCTTTACATCCGTTTGGGTGGCGTGTAATGGTTACTTAAAAAAATTTTGCTTCTCGGTAGAAAGTTCGCGAGAGAATATACGTATATGGTAAGAATACCTACGACACAAATGTACTGAAAAATAACAGGTGATTTACCATCATTTTAATAAGGTATGCTATATGTATCTTTACGAACGGGAGTTATTTCACTTTGAAGACAATTTTATGAAGATATAAACATTGTCTCTTGTGGCATGTTATTTGTTGTGTTTTACAATTAAAGTCATTCAACACTCTGCTAAAGTCTATATTTGACAATAATAAGTTGCCTG
>DWEE01000367.1:0-18089 GCA_018245755.1 Parelbella macleannani | reverse complement strand
TTGAATAAATGACTTATATTTAGACAAAATACGACTTGTAGAAAAAAAAATATTACTGTAATTGTTACATGTATTTTTGACTGCATCGTTGGTCAAGTGAATTATGTTATACTATGGAATTTTTCTAATTCAAAATTTCTAGTAGTGACTCGGAGTCTGAAATTGTACCGGTGTATGGAAATAGGCTATTTTATGGGACTTAAACGTAACTGGTGAAACGTGGGAGTCTACTACATTCCTCTGCCTACTCCTTCGTGATATTACCTTTGTTACGTAATTGTTACAATTAAGTTTTATAATATCCGATAATACATTTGATTAACGTGATGCAAAGCGATTCGTCGCAGACGTGGTGCGCAGATGTGGTCCTGTAAATATCTCCACGTAACATGGCTGCCCGACTAATAATACGACGCCCTGTTAGAGTGAATAACACGATGCTCTGTTAGAGTGACTTTTCAGCCGTTAAATTAATCAATAACCTGTTATATTCATAACTGTGTTTCAGGTGAGTGAGTCCACCTACACCGTACGCGCTATATTATGCCGGGGCTCGACGTTCCCGCTCACGGTGCCCAAACCTATCGTTACCGAGTTGCCAATGCAGGTAATGTAATTATATTAGGTTTTTTTATAGCATGAATAAGATTAATTAACTATACATATTTTTGGATAACTAAAGTTAAACATTGTTTTTTGTTTTTGTATAACAATCGAGTAAACAATCGTGCCAGCATCTATAAGTTATCAGTACAAGATTACAACAGTCATAAGGTGTTACGGCCTTTTGTACTTAGTTCGATAGTATGTCGGAAGGGACGGGTGGCAATATCGACAGCAGTGTAGTGCGAGTGGGAATGGGAGGGTTATAGCGGTGCGTATAGCGGTGCGGTGTGTCGGCAGGTGGCGCTGTGCGAGCCGCAGAGCGAGAAGTCGGCGCTGGAGGAGCGGCTGGCGCGGCGCGGGCCGGCCGCGCGCGACGCCGCGCTCAAGCTGTTCGCCGTGAGACACACCTGCATACTGCTCTATACGTCTATTGTGTACACACGAACAGCACGTGCACACGCGCACATCTACACGCGAACACGTGCACGTACACACTTACGTACACATACACGCACCATGATACACGACTGCGTGGGACACATTTGTATCGTATATTACAAGTAATATAACTCATCTACTTCTGTTGCAGTTTTTCTCTAAAGTGATCTCCAGAATTTGAAACTTACTCCATTCTATATTTTTTCCTTTTAATACTATTTATTTACCTCGTAAACGATAACCTTAGTTAAGGAACAAGATATACTCCGATGGCCGATAGATGGTCTTGTGGTATTTATTAAATAAAGAAAACAGAGAATCTTTGGCCCGAATCATCTTAATCATGTAAACCTATTTAGGTTAGGTACAAGGACAATGTGAATATACTTATATTAATAAGACGTACATGTAATGGTTCCAAATATTATTTGCAGCTGGCATGCAGAAGTGAGATAGAGCAGCGCGCCCTGGAGCTGATAGAGCTGCTGCAGGACGAGCAGCTGGTGCCGCTGGCCGCCAAGTACGCGTCGCGGCTCGGCCGCGTGCACCTCGCCGACAAGCTGGCCGCGCTGGCCGAGGCCTGGGCCGCCCGCCGCCGCAGCCCCGAGCCGCACCATCGGCACGCCCAGGAACAAGACGCCCAGGAAACGTGCGATGCCGCTACCTCCGATCAAGATATTAACGCCAGTCTCATCATCCCACAGAAAATAGTGAAGAAAGTGGATAATGTCGAACCAATTAAGCCTGTGGTGCGTTTGGAGATGAACGTATATATAATTGATATATGGACTGTTAATGATAGTTGTAATTAAGTTTTCTAACATAAAATGCGTCTTCAATTATAAAAGTGCTGTTTAATGGTAATAATAAGTTAATATTTAGATATAATCAGAAATGGATCTATATCAAATTAATACCAATTAATTTTACCTTTGCCAATATGTTTTTTTTAAGATTCTTAATATATATTTTTTTTAATTACTTTTAGCCAATAAAATCTTCGCCTGGCGGTGCTAGAAACCCGTTTAAGAAGCAAAAAGAGACAACAAAGAATGGGCCGAGTCCTCTAAGTCTAACCGACAGAGTGTTGGTAGAAGTACATTCAACGGCAGAGGATGTCTCGGATAATAATGACGTAAGTTTTGTACATGATCCTAAGTACAATTTAACCTCGGCCTCCGCCCGGTCGTGCACTGACAATGAGATAAGACACACGATATTTTTTTATTAGTGTGATAAAGATGATTTTTAATTATTCTGCTAGCGGTTTTTCATGTTACAAAAACATACATTAAGTTGTATTTTATACCCTTAACTTAATTACTCAGAGCCTATTAAAGTTGCACTAGGTAGGCGCCAGGCCGAAGCCGGTAGGTATTTGTCGCTTATATGTAAGAAAAATAAAATGTTGCAGCCATTGAAGCCCCTGGAGGGCGAGAAGTTCGTGGAGTGGTTCTCCCGCAACAAGGCGGTCCTGGAGCAGCAGCACCCCGAGCTGACGCCGGCCGAGCTGGCGCGCCGCTGCGTGCGCACCTTCAAGAGCGTGCAGGGCGGGGGCGGAGCGCCCGCCGACACCGGCCTCAAGAGGAAGCTGGCGGACGGGCCCGCCGCCCCGCCGCCCGCCAGCGCACCCAAGCAGTCCAAGTTGAGTGCCTTCGCCTTCCAGAAGAAAACTTGATATAGAATACGGCCTGTCGTTTAAAAACCTGTCTTCATCAAGTATAATAAGTTAGGTTAGGTTAGAACGTCAATTGAATCGATTTTACATGTTCAACGGTTATTTTATATTTTATTGTAGTTTAACGTTTTAAATGACTGACTTAGTGATATACACAAATGTAAATATGACGGTGCTCTGAATACGAGCTGTAAATTAAACAATAAATTATTTTTGGACACTTTTAATAATGTTTAAATTACATTTTCAAAGGTTGACTAATTCAGCTTCATCGGGTTGCGGCATTATTCCCTCTTTGATCATCGTTTGCCATTCGCTCCCATTGGGATATGCGAACTTCTCCACCACGCCAGGAAGAAACTGTGTACTGTATCCTGGCAACTGAATCAAGAAGAGAAGAATTAAATTTTGCGCATTATTTTATTTATAAGTAAATGCAAAATAGTTGCCCCTTAGCAAACTTATATGAGGACGCATTTGAAGATCGTAGAATGAACGTGCCAGTAAATATAACGGTCAGGTGTTCAGTGATAGTGTAAATGTCATATTATACTTGAGTCATTACTCTTTCAGCTATCGTCGACTAAATTGTTCAATGTGCAAGAATGTGAAATATGGTAAAACTGAATATTATTCGGAATATAGTTTCATAAAAAACTTAGAAAGTTTTCGTAGGGTTCCGAAAAATCATAGTTTACACATGGCATGATCTTACGGTAAGTATGCAAGCAGTACCATACTCAAGTATTTTGTTATTTATGTAATAAAAATTTTTTGGAACGAAACATTTAAATTACACATTTTAGATGCAACAGGGAATAGGAAAAAATGATAAAAACGTTTTTCTAGTATGCCCGAGCAATCACCTTGGGCGCCATGTATCTAGCGTTTTCGACAACGCAAGGGTCACAGAAATGCTCGTGCTGCTGGTCCACGTACTCGAGGAGGCGGCCGTCCGTGGTGGCGGACAGGCTCGCGTGGTCCCACAGCTGCAGGTGTTGCACCATCTCGCACAGGCCCACCCCGCCCGCGTGCGGACACACTTTCACTGCAAATATAATAACAAAACAAACCATACACCACTTCCAATTTCAGTTCACTGCGTAATAAGCGTGGTGAAAGGCTACCGAAGTCGAGTCGGTATGGCGTTACGTTCGAAGGGACAACAGCATTTCTGTGTGTACCACCACCACCACTGTCTACACAAAAAGAATGGGTATGAAGAAGTGTCTGGGTAAGAATGGGAATCGAGGCTCGTGAACCTCACGTAGCGCCACTGGCGTCGCAGCGTGGGAAGAAGTAAATCCATCGATCCAAAGGGAGCCAAGTCCCGGATATGTGGTCCAAAATTGCCATATTAGTTACCATGAAGAAGAACACAGCAAACGGCAAATAAACTTACCATCGAGTTTCTCGGCCATCAAGTACACGGAGAGAATCTCGTTGACGCCGCCGATGCGAGCCGAGTCGATCTGGCAGTACTGCATGCCACCGCTCCTCAGGAACTGCTTGAACATCACTCGATTCGCGCACATCTCGCCCGTAGCTACGCCAATACCGTACGGACTGGAACGGTAGTTTAATGATCTATATAGAGAACATCACGGGAAAAATACCTAAATTGCACTATGCATGATGACAAGAGAAAAATCATGCCTATTTGTATATCCTTGAAACGGTCGGCAGAGAAGTGTGGTACACTCCTATGATTCACCTGTGATGTTGTACATCTCACCATGGAGTGGGGAATGAGCCTATTTCCAACCATAAAACGTACTTATGATAAATGAAGATAGATGGCGTTACTGTCGAGCATTTGCTTCAAACATTTGCTCTTTTAATTTATAATTTGCTAAGACGTTTAACACTTGGTGCTCTCTGCCAACCTCATAAGAGACCCAGCGTGACGGTATAATAATAGGAGAATCGTCGCAAAAAGTCTTAGATGAGAACTTGTTAAAACTTAACAAGACATATAAATGCACTCTTACGCCAAAGCTTTAGCAATGTCAGCATGACCCAAAATATCATCAGGGGATGTGGGTTCTTCGATCCACTTTATGTTGAGTGGAGACAGCTTTTTCATCCAATTGATAGCCTCATCAACGCTCCACGCTTGGTTTGCGTCAACCATCTAAAATTATAGTATCAATTTATAGCAAATAATTGCGCATGTATTTATATAACATGACATGATATATAACATCATACCTTAATCCTCCCCAAAGTGAGGCAGAGTAGTAAAGCATTTCTACTCTTTACCGGTTATGTTATTCATCTCATAGAATAGTAGGTACACTGGACACAAAGTCAGACCCCGTGCTTAAGTATTGGGAACCTCAAAACCTAATAACTGTATCGGACTCGAGGATCAAACCTAGATCGTCTTAGTACTTAGCTATCGCGTTTGCAATCACTCAACTTGCAGCCAACGAGACAATCAAATAATTACGTTTTAAGTTCACAGTCTTGTAAAAGTTTACTGACCAAGTTATTGTCAGGTCCGATTGCTTTACGAACAGCGCTACACCGTCTAAAATCATCTTCGAAGTTGACACCGACTTTCACTTTAAAATTCGTGAAACCCAAACTCAAGTATTTCTCGCACAATTGCTGGACTAATTCGTCGCTGTAGCCCAACCAGCCTGGAACATAATATTGTTACAATTTACCATATCAATGTTTGCTTTTTCCTTTAACATGTTAAAATAATCCAGTTTCTTTGTGTAACATTTTATTACAAAGTACAGAATTAACATTTTTATTTATTTATATTTACCGTTTCTATTCACGAAAATTCAGCGTATGACACGTTAATTACTATTTAAAATATGTGACATTACCAAATTGTAAAAAAAATTAACAAAAATTTTTTTCTCTGGAAAGCATTCTGATGCTTTCTGTCGACTGAAGAATAAGCCGCCATTTTAAATAAAGTCGTACATAGAATGAGCCTACTGCACAATGTCTTTAAAATTAAAGATAACTGATAAATTACTTGATAAAGCATTCATTTCAAAATCTCTTACCAACTTGAGTCGTATACGCTGGGTAGCCATTTTTGATTAAGAAATCTATTCTCTCGTCTTTACCAGAGCTCTTCTTTTTGAGTATCTGTATAGCCTCTTCTTTTGTTATCAAATCGGTTATATAACGAAAGTCTATTGTAGACACCAACTCCTGTTGATAAGTTGTTAAAACAATGTCTTATCGCAACTCGGTATCATCTCTCGACCTTTTCTATTGTAAATACACAGAATCATTAAGTATTTGAGATACGTGATAATTATACATTTTATTTTGTGAAATAAAACGCAATTTTGTATAAAATGTGGGGTACAATTTGTTATTATTATTACATCATCACTCCGACTCCCGGGGTGTGGATTACCGGCTTGTCGTGTGCCTTCGACAGTAGTCAATTTTACGAAGAAAAATATTAGGAATAATTTACGTAGTCTGAATCCCTTCACGGATAATATTTTTAGTAATTGTTACGACCTTGTCCAGAAGGGGCGAATTCGCCGCGAAAAGTTTCGCGCGAATTCATTCGCGCGTCAGCGAGATACTAGGCGACAATACATGGCGTCCACAAACATCGCGCGAATCAAAATACACGCGTAAATCGCGTGCACTACAAGTAGGTATAATCTGCTCTTGGTTTCCTTGTTTTAAACCTTAAGCTTCATACTGCGTCAGAGCTCAACTTTTGATATAAAATATCATTAAGGACTTTATCTTCAATCTACTTATACACTAAAGAGATCACAATTTATGTCGCGAGATAAAAATATATACCATTTTTAAGATATATACATATGAATATATAGGAATACCTCGGGCTCCATGTCGACTAGCAGCTTCCACAGAGGTTTGTTTTCTATTCGCGCCCAGAGGTCCCATAGTGAGTTCAATATTGCTGCCACCGCCAAATGAATAGCGCCTTTCTCGGGCCCAATCTACATATAATTTATATATATCAGTATAATCAATTACACCTCTGATAAAGGTCAAAAGGTCCATAATTACAGCACACCGATAGATATCTTAAGAAATATTTTAAATGCCAAGATCATTCTTATTCTGCATTAAATTCACGAGAAAACACACATTAAATCGTGTAGGAAATTCCAGGTCTAGAAATGTACACTGATTATTATAACATTAATTATATGTAGGTACATATGAAGAACTGAAAGTCCAGTATTTCAACAAAAATAATAGCAATGGTAAACCAGTCACTTTTGTACACAAAACGAGTTTGTGTGTTGTGTGTGTGTGTGTGTAAATTTGTGTTTGTTTTGTGCATAGTACCTACACAGGCGGTTGACTGCATCCTTATCTGATATGACCTAATGAAAAATAAACGTATAACTCTGCACGACTCGTAAAATAATTAACTATTGCATGAACATAAAGGGTTCTCCAGATGGACCCGTTGAACCCAATCTATATCAATCAATAGTGCAATCATTTCTTACTAAGGCGACGACTATCGTCATATTACACCTTTTAACTATGACTTATTACTTGTAGTAGATTTTATTTTTAATTGTAGTCATACCCATCTCATCTGAGAATCATTTGTGATCGTACGCCAGAAGCTCGCGAAGTCTGCGAAGATGTCTGCAGCGTTCTTACCCACGACGAACCTCTTGAGCGACCTGATGATGAGCACAATCACCTCTGTGCCCCGTCCACAGGTGAAGGTCAGGCCGAAACCCTGTTTCTTATTTTCAGTCGTTATCGTGACATAAGCGCACGAGTAGTTTGGGTCGGTATGCTGTGAAGTGTAGGAATAAATTTAGGTTGTAAGTATATTTTTATTCAAAATTACCCTGTCTCAGTCCATAGTTGGAAATAGGCCACCCCAAAAAATTATTTTTGCCCACAATCCCTGTACTGGGCATGCGGATTGGGAAAAACAAATCAAAACTTTTCACACTGCCCTTCTGCCTGTTGGCGGCCAGTGCATTAAGCCGTACTTCGGAACTTTTTAAACTTTAATCTTATAAAGCCATAGTATAGGAATTTCAGCTATCGACTTCGAACGCCGTGCTTTTAGCATAACTACGAACTGTGAGCCATTAATGCGGCGACCTACAATGACTTATGCAACGGACAGTCGTCGGACGACAATATTCACTAAATAACAGTTAATCAATTGAGCAATCATCATTTCGGTGATTTTGCAACTACGAAGCATTGTGATTGATCCGAACTAACAGGGTATCGAGAAAAATCCACAAAATAAATTTAAGTAAATTTAATTATGGTAGTTGGATAAGCGCTTTTTATTGTTTTAAATAAGTTGGCGTCTATTATCTTGTTGCCATTACTTTGTACCGATAGCCGTGACAGTATGTAGTTCTGTTTAACGTATTTGTTTTCCTTTTCAACACATTGTTATGCTAAATACCTATCTTAAGTAAGTTTGGTAGAACAAAGTAACAACTCTAGATAAATAAAAAAAGGTAAATTTAAAGTTTGAGCCTCCACATCGCATATATATTTGATCCAATATATGTAATGATAACATGCGTGTTATCTTGTAATACATTAATAAGTTACTGATCAATTAAAGTCATTTTTTCAACATCTATTTACGATAGGGGTATGTAGATAGTAAGAATTTTCACTTGCTACGATCTTGATAGACTTTTTTCGCATCCTCTATATTCATTTAAACTCGTCATACATGCTACTATTGAAGGAACTTTTGTTATAGATACATTATTTCTATCTATAACAAATGTTAAATACGCGCTATATTTTTTTTCAACAGGTGTACAAAAAATATATACCTACATGCTACTACTCGACCAACGAGGCAGTCGAGGATACTTGAGAACTTACAAATTCATTTTTCTTCTGAATACTTAACTCACTTGACTGTTGTCTTATAATTGTGCAATGGAGACGACTCTACTAACATTAAATTATTAAATATAACTCACCTATAAACAAAGTAAGTAAACATCTTACCAAAGCGTCCGACCCGTGTCCTTCAAGAGACGTAGGAAACCTCATGTCCTTCACATCAAGATGTATTATATTCAAACCATCTCTGTTTCGGATCGGCATTGTTAAAATATGTAAATATTCAAAGGCACGACTGTTAGCAGAGCTGAGCAGACCGTTACTGCTCGAGATAACCTCCACTATTTGGGTCTTGTGTAAACAAGTGACAAAATGTGTTTTGTTTGAAAGTTTTGCCGCGACTAACTGAATTGTCGTCTTAAATTGATTTGAATATAATTTTCTTCTTTTTCCACACTAACTAAATGTAGATATAACATAAAACCTGTGTTACCACCAAAATGTACGCAGAAAACTGCACTTTAAAGTACGTTTCCACGTGTCATCGGTAAATGTACTTCCCGCCCTGGAATAGGAGGTGAGTCTATTGTAATATACCGGACACAAATTCAGACTCCGTGTTACTACTGGGAATTTCAATTAAAAAAAACAATAACACTTGGGCCGATTCGAAATAGAATCAATGGGAATTATTAATCAGCGGTCGCGTTTGCAACAACTAAACCAACGGCGCAGTTACGCGTACACGTTCAGGGTAATACCCGTCTGTCCTACAGCGCATATTGTATCCTTGATCGTTTCATTTTTAATTATGTACATAATTCTCGGGAATTTCCATAGTTATGTCAGCAACAATACCAAGTAAAATACTCTATTATAGAAAGTCGTTTGTCGTTATTATATGTCACACATATTATATTATAATTTGTATAAATTTTTCTACTAATGTTATCGATTAGAGACAGACTGAATTATTTTCAGTTTAACCCTAATGGAAAAAGTAAACTTTACGATTGGGTCCATAAACAAGTTTTAGACTCAAAATATAGCATATTTTTTGTATAAAGATTTAATTTTTAAAGTATACAAATAAAATTACACTAATAAATCATCGACAATCACATTTTATTATATCTAACTATACATAGCCATACTCATTGTAAAAATTATACTAAGTTGTACTATATATAGATAAAAATATAAACTGGCTAAGTAGGTATATGTTTCTTTATCTAGCTAAAAGTGTAATCAACTGTAACAAAATATTTATAATCATGTTTTTTGTCCATAGACAAATGTTAAACTAAATGAGTAGAATTGAATTATATTCAGTGACATATAATTTCTTTTAGTACCACATGGAAGACTGTCAGGAAGATTAAAATTTAATACACAATGCATCAGTAATGACTAGACTTATTTTTTTAAACGATATTGAAAAATTACAAATGAGTTTTATAAAAATCCGATAAAAACTTGCCATTATGTAATTACATAAAGACAACTTATTACAAATGCATTTTTTTGTTTTTCTTATTTAATAAAACATAGCTATAATTATGTATATAATCACAATAATGGTCCCATTGAATCTTCATTTTGCTTACAACATATACATTAAGAGCATGTAGATGTTACATAATATTGTAAATAAAAATCTATTTACTAAGAATCGCTTTGATTATAGTTCCGTAAATAAACCCCTGTGTATAATTAGTACATAATAATTATATTGGCCATAGACATCATCACAGGTGTAGATGGTTTTACTCTTATGTAACACGATTTTGTGCATCCATTCATCTATCAACCTTTGAAAGTCCACTTTTGGAGATAAGCCTCCCCTAATCGGAGCTGGTCGGCCCGCTCATGAGCCTCTTGAATTCAGTTGCATCCAGAAATTTTCTTAAGGCACCAGTTTATATTTATGCATTTCGAACATTAATTCATATTATATATACCCGCCAATCTGTTCAATAGGCGACTGTGACGTAGGGGACACGAAGCAATCCTGCGCATTTCAGTGACTTTCGTCATGATGTGTCTTCCTTATCTGCGCAGTATTGGCACGTTTAATATATTTTTTTGTGTTTCGCTGCAAACGTCTGTTTCTGATTCGTTCTACAGAAAAAAAAATATCTTCAACTAAACGGATAACAAAGTTATTAAACACCAAATTAAACTTGCTTTCAAAATATTGCATGAACCGATTGATCACTCCATCTTTCGGTAAAGTCGGTTCCAGATCCTAGATCCTGACATTGGATACAGAAATTGGCTACCATCTATCAATACTACAATAAATGCTTGTTTATCAGTAGTTTTTGAGTTCAACATTGTTGGCTAAAAATACTAATGTTTACATGAGACTACAGAATGTTATAGCGTCATTACAACAAAACAAACATTACTGTATTAACTAGTAGATAAATATACATTTGGAATCGGCACATATAAATATCTATCAGTAAAATTATAGAAAAGCATTGTCTTTGTAACCTGTAAATACTACCTGTAAATATAATTTATACTGGTTGCGGTCAACTTTGCATTAGTGACCAATAACGTAAAATTACTAATAACAGTTACTGTACTTCAGTGAACAGCTTAAAAACTTTATGAACTTGCATCCACGAAGCCAGGCTGCACTTACAATAATGACTCCCGTTTTTTTATTAAAGGGACGATAACATCACTACAATGATCTATGTCAAGATCAGAAAATAATATCGACCCATTTGTCATTCCACTGTTGGAATATGGGTCTCTCATATTGAGAGGGTTCAAGCCGTAGTCTGCCACGCTGGCCAAGTGCGGGTTGGCAGACTTCACACACCTTAGAAATATTTTTTTTTGTTTACTCTAAAGTGTGCAGGTTTCGTCACGATGTTTTCCTTCACCGTTAGCAAGTAATATTTAAACTTAAAACGCACTTTTTTTTATAAAGAGGAGCACACCATGGGTTTCAAATCAGCACCCCCTGGAGTGAGAGGCTGAACTCTTAACCACAGCTAGGCTATCACTGCTTTTTTTAGCAGAAAACAATAAAATGATTCTGTAAATTACGTAACATGTAAGCAGATACTCAAAATAATCTGTAGTTTAAAAATCGATTTTACCCATTTGATACCAAATGTATGTACACATATTATTATACATACAGAAAGACATCTTTTTGTTATTACCAAATATACAACTCTCATTGTTAACTTAAAATGAGAGCTACTTTTTATTGCACTAGTTTATATTAGCCTTTCTTTTATTAAAATATAGGGTAAAGAAATATTTTGCTTAATTATTTTTCTTAAATGGCACATAAAATATTATTCTAATGCTATATGTATATGTAATATGAATACCCATACTTCAAATTACACAAAAACCAACATAAATGATAAATTTGTTTATCATTGCATTATTTTATAATATTATGTATGCCAGCCACAGTCATAACAAACACAAAATAATACCCATTACCTTCTAATATTGAATACATTATATTACAATCCAAAATTTCTATCACAATGTGATACTATACCTTGTTTGAATAAAGCGTATAATAAAAACATCAAAAATTATATTTCTTAGAGAAATTCAATTCCTAATATTTAATACATAATATTACAAACCAAAATTTTGAATTGTACATTTTTATCAAACATGTAAATTGATATAACACAAGTGAAAAATATAAACAGCCAAAATACAATTTGTCAATCACATTCATTACATTTCTATGTAAATTTCATTTCTTGTGGTACATGGCAGCTAATTCTCTCACTATTTGTCTCTCTCCATCATCCCACAATATTGACGCAAGCTTGCCTAGAGTGCCATCATCATCATTCCTTACCCAATCTAAAAGCAGTTGGTAGCGAGCCTGTAAACCAAATTTTTTTTATTTTAATATTTACCCCATATTCAAAATAACAGACAATCTAAAAATATTTATATTTTACCATTGTGTAGATATAACTTTTGTAAATTATATAATGTTGAATGAATCATTTAATTCAAAATAAACAGTAGCAAAGTCAACAGAGTCCCAAGCTACTATTAGAGATCCTAAGCCAAAAAAATCTGATATTATATGACACAACAGTCAAACTCAGGGCCTCTCGTTCTGCTGTCATGATAACAATCATTTGACAAACAAGACAGTCTTAAAGATACTTTCATATAAGCAATATAGTTCACAGAACATTCCATTAATAACAAAGGAAGCTGAAAATCTCATTTAACACTAATAGTGACCAATAGTGCCCAGACTATAAACACTGCTATTTCCTTTGATGCCAGACATAATTTAAACATTTATAATTTTATGATAATTTAAAACCAGGTAGTGGACAAGACAGTTATCTATAATGAACACTTTTATCAGAATTTATCACTGAAAAGACGATATGAGAGTTATAGACTGATAACATTAAATGTGATATAGATAAGTATGTCTATCAAGTGAAATGAACTAATAAGTTTGCAATCACAATGTAATAATAGAATACAAATATTGCAGAAATGTTTAAAGATAAAGATGAGAATAGATGCGCTAACTAAACATACCCCTTTGTCTAGGGATCATTTAAACAAATGTTGGTTGTAAGAGGACACAAACATTTTTGTGTCTAGTTAACACAATTAGGGTGCCTCTTTTTGGGTGTTTCCTGTTATAATATATTTATCATAACAACAGGGTTCTTACAGGGTAGGTAGACATCACAAAGTGTCAAATATCTCAATCTTTCCAGAGCTGACATGCTTTTTTACATCTTCATACATGCACCACCACCACCACCACAATCACAGACTACAGATTTCCTCATCAGTTGGTACTAGACCTCTTCGATGGTAGCAGAGACTTGGTCTCCCTCTGAACCTGCATCCATCATCATCTACATAGTATATGTCTTTGTCATCCTTTCTTCAACCATTTTCGCTACATGTCTGAACCATCAATGCATGTCCATTTTTATTTCTATACCAATACTTTCTTCAACACAAAGGTAAGTAATATAGATGTATTCATGGTAACTATATAGATGTATTGATGTTGAAGTGATTGTGTTTGCCATATAGCAATATTATCGTCTTTGGAGAGAAGTTTCCCCAAAAATTCTAAGCAATATGTTTGGAATAAGGATGGTTTCATTTTAAGATTCTGTATTGCTATGTGACTTACCTCTGAAATACCATTTTTTGCCATATCAATCTCAACAGTTTCAATCCGTCCTTGAGTAAAGCCCAGTTTTCTATACACACTGTACCAATTTTTCCCAAGATTTTTTGATATGTAGTCCATGTAAGGGTATTCAGGCTAGAAATAGAAATTTACCTTACTGAAAACAACTTTTTATTTACATTTAAATGTAACTTCATATCTGTAATCCCCGAAGGGGTAGGAGTACTGTACACTCCCATGTTTCACCAGTTACATTTACGTCCCATGGAATAAGTGAGAACTAATGTGTTGCATGAATACTAAATGTTAAAAATTCTACAATTACCTTCACATCAGCTTCCATCAAGAGAACAATAAGGTTGGTCTTCCTAATGGGTTCTTCGTCTATATCTTGATTGCAGGAAGGTGGCTGTTTTGAATTGTTAAAATGATTTACGTGGTAAATATACTCATCACCCCAATGAATATCCTTTGAGTTGACTATGTTGATAACATGTCCCGTAGCTATAAGGAAAAAATGTTCATATGAAATATTAGTTGTTAACAACACATTTACAATAAATGAGAAATAATTCAAATGCATTTTTTTACTTTTTATTAGCTATTTTAGGAGGTTCATTTATGAATACCATGTTAAGTAAGCTACATCCTTTACTAATAATTAAAATACAGCAAAATTTCATCACAACTCAGTCCAAGATGTTAAAGTGTAATAATAACAAATTATTCAAGTCACCATTGCCATTATTACAGATTATACTTTTATTCTTAAATTATGTAGAAAAATGGCATGTATCTAACATTAAAGGAAAAATAATTTGTGTGCATATTAAAATTTAAATCAAATTTATTAGTGTACTTTTAATTTTTAAGTTTAAAGAGTGCAATGAAACTAGTATAATAGAATTATTTAGTTGAATCAGCCCTAGACAACAACCCTATATTATAGAAATGCATTCCAAACAATGTGATATGAAAGTTGCTACAGTGGACTGCAGTCCACTGCAGTCCACTGTTGCATTGTAGCACTGCAGTGCATATAATCTAATTCAGACTATGGCCAATACATTCTACAAGGTAAAAAAACACTACTATAAATGTTTTGCTAGTTTACTAAAATGATTCATTATGCAATATGATACCAGGAAGTTTGAGTTGTTAGGATTCACTATACCTTGGGTGTTGACTTTACTGTTGCCCACACTGCCACTGTCACTACTGCGTCTGTCTTCGTCTCGTTCTTTATCATCAGGAGAACTTTTCCCGAAGAATTTTTTCTTAAATGGCTTTTTTTTCTTGTTCTTAGTCTTAGTTTCCTCACTTTCTCCAAACACCTCGTCTGAAGCATCCGTAAACTCTACGTTTTCATTGTGCGCTTCCGCCTGCGGACTTTCTTCAAAGTTATTGGTATCTGGTCGCGGAGCCTTTGGAACCGCATCCGACTTCAGATTCCGAAACATTTCAAAAAACTTGGAGCTTATTTTACTAGTCATGATCGTAACGTAACACGTAACGTAATAATAATAAATAAAAAATCACACAATATGTACAATACAATGAATGTTAGTGTACATTTCCCTCACTAAACTGTTTAAAGTTTATTAGTAATCATGTAAGTCAAACTATCAAGAAAATCCACTAGGAAATACCATTATATGACGCACACATAGTGTTGCAAGATACGCACTTCGAACGTAATCTTTAACAAAGAAGTTATTGGAAGGACTACATGTCTTTTTCATGCAACGAAACGATTAAACCATCCTGAATATCAACCAATCATTAATTATATTGTTGCTATTATTTTCTATTTTCAAAATATTTGTATTTATCAATTCATGTATTATAAAATTTGTATTCCACTAGAGGCTTAATTATTAAAGTACTGGTTATTATTGTATTTCATTCCAGTAAAATTTAAGGAGAAAATAACAAACTTTTCACATGTGATAAGATATACCTAGTATTTTTCTAATAATTGTACGGTCCAAGAGATTTATGGAAGCCGTATTTCTCAGCATATTCACCCCAATTTATGTTGAATTTAGTATTTTACGGAGATTATCAATTTTAAAATGTCTTTTTTACACTATATTAATCATAACAATAAAATAAATATCGTTGGGTTTGAATTTCAAACTTAACAATATTGTTCACTGAATACCATTATCAGCATGCCTTAATTTTGGTGAGACTAAAACGTCACTATTTGCACTAGTGGTATGTTAATATCTCAATGCTCTACCTACAAAATAACTTTGTACGTATTTATGACAGCAGGCATAGTATTACATACTGTGACAGCTGTCATAAAACATTTATTTTTATACTAACACAATACATTCTATGTACTTTAGTTTGTATGCTTATAATAAATATTCACTTACTTACAATTGAGAATTTTGTGATCTAATGTTTTACCCTGATATTTAAAACGTTTTGTACTTTTCTTACATTAAATTGTAATGATGAGATAGGTACCTACATATTGAATATCATAATAAAATAGATTTTAACACGTTAATGGTATACAAGTAAAGTATAAATGTCATTAAGGTTGTAGGTATTTATTATAGAAAACAAAGGATATAATTATTAATCTGCAATGTTTCAGGCTCGAAATAAAGGCTCTTACTGTATTTCCTTTTAGAAAGGAAGGATAAAGAAACACAGTAAGACCATTTATTTCGTGCCTGAAATATTTTAGCTTAATAATTAAATCTTTCGTTTTCTATATTAAATGCAATTAAGACAGCGAGAAGCTCCTGGATTCGAAGGGCTAATGAGCGGAAGGAATCGCGCCGATTTGTGGAGAAACCTATGTCCAGCAGTGGCTATTCAGAGACTGATGATGATGATGATGACGACTATCACTACGTTTCTCGAAAAACAGTGTTCTATATATCTCCGGTGAAAGTTTCGGTTCTGTTTGTATACTTTGCATTGCTAAGATATTGCAGTGACGCCGCTTTTATGTATTCTCATCTTACCAGTTCTGACGGCCAATATCGCGGGACCAATTTTCAAACAGCTTCGCTTTTATTTCTTTATTTATAAAATAATAAGTATAGAAACTTGGTATGACAACGGGTAAACCTAATGATTGTTGACTATGAGAAGGTTCAATCGTAAAACCGATTTTAGATGCATACATATCTAAACGAACAATTCGGTCAACACCGGCACGTACATACCTACACAAGACGCTATTTAAGAAACGAATGCCTCATCTCAGGAGAAGCTACATGAGATGTAAATGTAAGACGACGATGTAAGATGAGAATAATCATAGTGTTTTTAAAGAAAAAGTTAAGAAAATAAATGTGTACAAGACAAACAAAGTAATGACAGAGTGCAAGTTTAAGATCGAATAAGAAAAATTGGAGAAAGTGCATGAATTCTTTTATTTGGGTTATTTGTTTATCAGAATTAGTTGACGCGAGAGCGATATTGAAATACGAGTGTTAACTGGTAATAAAGTGAATGGGGCCATAAGTACGTTCCTTTACGAGTAACCGCAACATATTAAAAACACACGGCTTGCGATACTGGATCCATCACTAGAAGTTAAATTATGTCAGACATAAAACAGAACCAATAAAATTCTGATATTATAAGCTGGTTTCGATAGTAAGCTATATAGTCATGTTTGCGATCTAAATCAGTAAAATGGAATACAGTAGTTTCTCAAAGGCACTATTTTATTAATAAGATGTTCTCTGAGATCTGCACTAAAGTAAAAAGCGTTACAGCGTTAAAGTAAAAATGTCTAAAGCCAATAAAATATTTTCATAGTTACGTTAGCCTTACTTACTTTCGTGATATGCATTCGTGGATCTAGATGTACTTACTTATAATTATTCGGAAAAAAGATAAGATTTTTAAATTAGTTTTCTGGAGAATGATAATATTCTCATAAATTATTATGGACAGATTTATAAGCTCCCCCACCAATGCGAAGTGAACAGGTTTTCAAAGTCTCTGAATTACAATTTATTACACTGATGTATTTGCAGATAGCACCGATATTGGCTTGTACATGCCTCTATCGATCATAGCATAGAGATGAGAGATAGAAGTTGTTGATCTTATTAGTAACGAGTATAAGAAAGAACATAGTATGCTGCCTTGCGACGTGCTATTTATTACTGATTGTGAGACCATTTTAGTATGAATAGATTTGCATTGAGCGTTTTCATCGATGAAGCGTGATGGAATAATTTGAGTCACTTAAGGGCTGATGCGTTGAAATGAACAACGAAAAATAAGATAAGAAAAATATCACAGTCGACTTAATTAAAAATACTTAATATTTTAATAATATCAAGAATGTTATGGCACTAACATTGTATTTCGAAGAATAAC
>DWEE01000366.1:0-18100 GCA_018245755.1 Parelbella macleannani | reverse complement strand
CCGAAACGCATATTACTAGTACTAGGAATAGCTTGGGAACTACGAGTATCACTCCACTCTACGCTCACCGATGTCGAAATGTCCCGCAGTTTAAAGGTGCTAGTATTGCTAGTTAATGTTTAAAAATAAACTTGGAACGGTCCACACTACACGATACTACGCGAAACATAACAGAAGATAACACAAAGATAAATTCTTTGTGCTAAGATCATGTAAGGTAAATAAAGTTACGATTGTAAGACTTGATCGTGTTAACATGTATTATTACGTCGAAATACTCACGGTCAATTAATTCGGACTCAAGTCGTTATTCAAGATTCATAATTTAAAATGCGAATGCATTAAATTATGATACATTCAAGTTGTTTTTCATGATTCATAATTCAAAATATTAGTGCATCAAATTATGATTCATAATTAAAAACACTAGCATAACACTACCGAAGGATATTTTAATTAGTGCTACACCAGAAAAGGGTTGGTAATAACAATCAATAGCGATATATACTTATTTCTATTTTCTTCCGTAATTAAATTTTTTTAGAAATATTGCACATTGAGATTACAGAGGAACTTTTGAATTTTGTTATCGGTCACAGATTTTATTAACGTGTTATTTTTTAATCGTCAACTCAACGAGGGAAATAGTTATTGACATGTCGTGATTAAAAATATTAGGTCGTATCGTTTAAGATCAAGGGTTTACTGTAATAACGTTAAAACGTTTAAAAAATTCTTCAATAGGTTTAATTCTGTTGAATACGTTAAAGATTCGTCCACAGTGAGTTCAACGGATTTCGTTAATGTTATTTCATTAAATTAATTATCCATTGAGGTTTAAGTTAATCAGTTGTAAATACAAGTTTATACAAAAGAAAAAATGGCGGTAGGAGTACTGATCCAAAATTTAATGAAAAATGTTACTTTTATTCTTAATTTTTAGAAGTGTTGTCTCTTGTGGGTTCCCACACAAGTCAAATGCACACTGCAGCCGTGATATTTTCAGCAAACAGCACCCGGTTTCAAAACGAACGGCGCCGAAATAGATGAATGACCCAGTTCCGTGTTCGTAGAAAAACTGTATCTTTGTCTTTGAAAATAGAAACTACTTTGTATTGTCTACGGACATTGAGATAAGAAAAAGAATTCTTTTGATGTGGACGCCATTTAACCCTTTCTCAATGGAAGCAATTAGTCCGACCCGTCAAGAATCTTTCCTTGTAACAGGGAAATGCTATGATGATCGTTTCTCAATCATAACACTACTATTCATAGTATCATCGCGACTAGTCCTTCACGGGATAGGGTCATATATGTGCATTTATGAAGAATGTGGGTTTGCCGATGGGATAGGGAAGGTTGAATGCCGATTTTGGACACCTTAAAGAGCTGACGTACTTTTACATTATTCAATAACATAGCAAGTAAAATTTATAAGCGCAATGAGTAACGACAGAAGCGTACAACGGATGCGAACACAAATTAAACTGCGTTCGAATGGCTTCCTTTCTTCCTTTCACACCGCACATCACTTCGCCCTAACTTGCTTATAAATGTCATATTATTTTATCGTATCAGTTATGTTACTTAATACAAGAATACATATAAGTCCGATACATTTTAAGTATTCTGTTCTAATGTTGTATTTATTCCACGTGCCAGTGCAACTTACATTACTAACAAATATCCGTGCTAGGTTTAATTTTCTAGTGACATCGTTCATTAATTTTGCAGCGTACGGAAAACTATGGCATCCAAATTAAAGTTGATTCGAAATTAACTTTAATCTTTGATCTGACATTAAAAAAATACTATTTGATTTAAATATAATACTTTTTGATTTAAGTATAATAATATTTAGTCAATATTGTTATATTTTGTTATTTGAAGTTAATACTTTAAATTGAAGATTTTTTGAAGTGTAGGCTTCTCACCTGTTTAATACTCTTCGTGTCTGGAATGTTCTTGACGGCTGGGTACTGCGGGCGGGGCAATTGGTTAGTTTGGAAAGTATACTTTCCCGGTGGTTTCTGGGTTTGTGCTTCGACGTTTTGAGCTCGTGAGGCAGACGCTGCGCGCGTGGTAATCCGCTCACCGGTGGGTGGCTTGCGGCCCTCCTAAAAAAATTTTAGTTATTAATCATTTGTTGGAAATCGAAGATATTTAAAATGTTTGCAAATTTTTTCAATATATTTGACAGTGAGTTTAACTTCGTTAGGTAATTCATTTTCACTTTTCACACGTTTTAAGTACCTATAAACTAATATTTATTGTGTAGAAAGAACCTATAATTAGGTACAATTCAGTGAAATACTTCTCAAATAATGAAATAGCTTACACAGATAAATAATTCAGTAAGTGTTACATACTGGCATAGAATACTGCTGTGGCTGGTACGTCAATATGACAGTTTGCTTCGTCGTCGACTTGGGCACCCCAGCCGCCCCCACGACCGTCGTGACGCCGGTTGACGACACTTGAGTTGCAACCAGAGGCAGTTGATTGTTGTACGTTGTGTTAGTAGGTTTCTTATCAACTGTAGGCAAACATATTTACTCGTTATTAATTTTAAAAAAAATCTAAAATAGTAAAAAAAATCAATTTAGATTATAACATCCAAACTTTTAAACCCATTGGAAGCAAGCATTTTTTTTATAATAGTACCTCACGAGTCCACAGATAAAAAAGATTATTTATTATGCAAATATCTAAACGAATCATTAGTTCATAGCGGTGAAAGAGGGACAAATCAACGAGCACCCTTTCGCATTTATAACATTTGTACACAGAATAAGTTACTTTATTTATAAGAATATAATACAAAGCGATCATAAACCTCAAAGAGTAATGTGAAGTTAACTGACTTGGTCTTTCATGCAGTTGACCTTTTCATCAAACAATGTAGAACCACGTCGGGGTACATATATATAGCGGCTTGATTTCTCAACAACTTCGTTATTCTTATTATATAAATATATATAATAATAAGATGTAAAATCATGTCAGTAGTTCCCGAAAGGGTAGACAGAAGAGTGTAGCACTTTAACACATGTCACGTTTTTGATAACACAATAATTTAATTTAATATGAATATTACTCAGCTTTAAGCGCCTGATAATTTTGTTACCGCAATGTCATACTAAGATAAGTGACACGACAATCGACATAGCCCGACTCTATATAAATACAAAACTTTGACAAGTTTTAGCGAAATAGCCATACCACGTACAGTTCGTATATGTTTTACTCAAAATATTATATATGTTAAGCATCCAAATGAAAGAAATTTTTCTCTTTATAAAATTAGATACCAACAAAACTAACAACACGTATCTACCTAGGAGAAATTCGTTTCATTTTCGATATACATCTTACTTTTACCTTTGCCCCGCCTCAAAGGCTTACAAGCTTAATATATACATGTATTATAAGATATATATAACGTCCTTACCTAATCCATTATTATTGATGGCGGTTTCCTTATCCTTAAGTGGAACGCTGAACGCCTGCTCTGCGGCGACGCTCACGTCGGCCACCTTTGCGGTTTTGCTGTGTGGCTGCCTGAAACCGAACCTACCAAATGAGACGATTTCTATCATTTATTGTCCATTGCTTTTGTAAACTAACGCTTTGAACTATCTAATCCAAGTTCTAATCTGATTGTAAGTCTACAATGACAGTT
Source organism: Parelbella macleannani (assembly GCA_018245755.1). Classification (NCBI taxonomy): domain Eukaryota; kingdom Metazoa; phylum Arthropoda; class Insecta; order Lepidoptera; family Hesperiidae; genus Parelbella; species Parelbella macleannani. The sequence continues at coordinate 14,418 of DWEE01000366.1, read as the reverse complement.
TAATGGAACTTTTCTAGCTAAATATATCGTTGTTTACAATAATAATGTTTTCGTTCAATGCTTATTACCTACATTTATATCGTTGTTCACAAAGTAATGATGTCAGTAAAATTAATGCGAAGATAAAATATAGCGATACGACTACATAACAACAGAGATGATTACGATACAAACAAATAAATTATTGGGGGCTATTACTAATATTATTATAACACTTAAAAAGTTACGAAAGCTCTTATTACGTAAAGCTTTATATGAACCTAATACGCAAATTAATATAAATATCATGAATCACTAATTCTACAGCTTTAAATGAAATATATCTATTCTTTTAAATCGTGAGAATAAATTGACATTTTATAGCCGCGGAAGAAACACCAATAAATTATGTTATACTAAAATAATGACCATTTTAAATTCGTTAAACGCCTCGAGGATGTAATAGACTAGTTTTAAATATATAGCGAGTATTACATCAAAAACTTTCTTTCATATGAATACATAATGGAATTGAGACGATTTATGGTTTAAACATGTTTTCCTCTCACGATCACTTTCCACGCTGACGAATTGCAAAAGTTTAGTTTACAATCACTTGGTAAAACCAAAATTCTCTGTATTCAAATCTAAGCAGTTCAATTAGTTTGAAGAAACTGATAGAAAATACCATATTTTATTTTAAAACTATATCATACATCGAGACGGTTCATTTCATAGTTGGCACATCGCTACATATAGACAATAGTCAAACTTCAAGAACTGCCAATGTATCTTTGAACCCTATGTTTAAAGAATTTTATATTTACCGGTATAGTTGTTGATTATTAATTGTACAACGAATATGATTTTATGAATACTCAAATACTGTTTTATTTTTAATTATATATGTATGTAGGTGAAACATGATGTTCTTGCTTGCTTCTTTAATTCACACCAAACTAAATGTTGCAATAGTGGTAATAATTAGAAAAAAAGGTTGATGCCTTATCAAATAAATAAAAATAAGATGATAACAGCAAATCGTACCTGTTTGTACGTAGAGGTTGCCCGGGCGTCTCCTTCCTGGGCCGCGCGAGGGGCGTCGAACGACCAGACAGCACCTCTTCCGCGCGTAAGTCCTCCGTCGATCCTGCTGATATTGTTTTATTAATTATTCCAATTATTATCAGTCGTTGGTCGAGTGATTGCAAACGCGACTACTTATCGAGAGGTCCCGGGGTCTAATCCCGGGTCGGGTACTACTGGATTTTTGTGTGTAATTTACAATTTTAACTAGAGATTTGTAGTCGGAATCTGTGCCCGGTGTACGGCAATGGGCTTACCACTTATTCTATGTTCTATGTGATGTGGTTCTTTTTGGAGTGATAGCAATGAACATTATGATTTTTGTACTGTAATAACAGCTTTGTGAATTAGAATTCAGTTCCCACTAAGGGGTCCTGGATTCATTTCCTATACCATATAAATATGCCATAATATACAAATAAAGATATCACTTCCTATACCGTTGAAGAATAACATAGTGAGGAAACCTGGACATCCTATGGTACTTCATAAGATTTTCTAACACCTTAATCCTCCACATTCTTAGATAAGACCCGTGTCCGACAATGAGACGATGAAAGGGTCGAAGGCGATTATAACTTAATATAATTATAATGACAGGAAATATATTCCAACAATAATGCAGTCTTATTTTAGTCCTCGCTCCATTGTGTGGTAAATTATATTCGAGTTATAACAAAAATACTACAAAAACTCTCATTCCTTGCTTGATTGAACATGCTCCCAGCAAAATACAGATAATAAAATCAAACGAGAATATACGAGTACGTTGATATTGTTTTATGATTATTTAACTTATTCCAACCGCAAATGGTACTGTGGTTTGATTTAAATTCTATCGTGATATAAAGTACAGCTTATATTTGCGTACAAACTACATTTATAAATATAACTTCACGCATGTAATCTCTGAAGGGTAGGCAGAAGAGTGTAGTACACTTCCATTTTTAATCAGTTATGTTATACGTCCCATGTAACAGGGAGTGAGAGCCTATTGCCACAAACCAGGCGCTTTTTACTTTGTCTGAGATATCACATATGAGATATCACACATATATACATAGGTAAAATAAAATAGCGGTGCTATCCCAGGATTTCGTTTTCAACGTCGAGTTTGTTTTACATCTTAAAATACAGTGAGAATGTAATAAAAAAATGCCTACCACTTCCAGTAAACATGTATATCTATGCATTTTCATTAATGGCAGTTATAAAGAAATTTACCTATAAGCAATTTAACGGAAGCAAGACATGAGAACGTGGGACAAGGCCGTTGACTCCGCTGATGTAAGATGTGCGTAATACGGACCTCCATTTCCATTCTTGTCGTGTGGTTTCTGCTTCCGGCGCGAGTTGTCGTCGGCGCGCGAGGTGCTGGCCGGCCGCCGTCGGAAGCCGAACGATGTGGCGACGCCGCGGCTGGGTTTGTTGCCGTTGCCGCCCGCGCTCTTGTCTCGCTTCTTAGCACTCTTCGACTCAGAGTGACCCTGTAATTAACGAAAACATGTTACACTATTGTACTGTTCGTTTTACGCTATTATATGAGACAAAGCACGGCAAATTTGTAAGGATAGGACTTGTTGACACTTGGTGTTCTTGGTCTACTCCGTAAGGGACCTGGCGTAATAATATGTAATATAATATATGCTATTAATTAATCATGAACAACAGTAAGTAATGTCCAAATAACATAATAGCAATTCAAGCCACGTAAAAATATATTTAGTTATCAAGATTTTAATGCTAATTAAATTATATCTTAGTTAGATTTGTAACACTTAACATAATTATGTACTCGATTGTACTGTTTATTTCTATTGAGAAAGTATAATTTGGTACACTTGGTTACTTCAGGTTTAATGAAATAAACTTGATAGAAAATTAATATAGCTTTAGGAATATTACTAATATCGTTCCCATGATTATAGACCGATCGCATCATATGTCAATTGATTGGTGCGACTATGAAAGTTATTTAGCTGTACTAATATAAGCTTCTTGTAGCGTCTAAATCGATTTTAAATTACTAGGAAATAAATTGATTTCTATGTTAATAACTTTGTGCATCTCTAGGCATTATACAGTTAGTTATCCGTGTTGGGGTGGAGAAAGAATACATTTCTTGATCCCAAGCCGGGATGCCAGTATACCAGGAACGATAAAATCGTCCGTGTCAACACACGAACGATTTCACCGATGACAGTTACCGCAAAAGGCGGATACGCTTCAGTCAGAACAATAGACTCTCCGTAAAAGACATCAACTTGACATATTTGGCACCTGCGCCGTAGGAACTGTCCTTGCAAGCCTATAGTTGTACTTAATAATAATTGTCACTACCTACTTAGGATCAACGATACCTAGATAATAAATGTATGAACTTGGACCATAGACAACTTCATTGCCTTAGTTTTCGATTATTTTACGTGAATCTATTTACTTTTACACAACTCACCTAATGTTTTGAGAAGTCTGTCTGAAAGCATTCACGTCGTGACCCAAGCTTGCTTAATATGAATGTAATTCGTTACCATCAGTTTAATAATACACAAAAGAGCTCGGGCGTGCGAAACAGCAGAAAGAAATCAGAGTAGCCACCACACCTTCACCGAAACGGTTTCGTCATGTCTTTCTAGAGAACGGCCGACGTATTTATAAATTTCATTGGTAACTTGAATATATAAGTAGAAATTTGACTCTTAATGTCGTCACAGACGGAGCTATGATATGTATGTTAATATATTGTGCCTATCTCTTCGGGGATCACATGCGCGATGATAGGTATTATGCTATAATATCGCAGCAAACTTCCACAAATTCACGGCGCACACCTTTTTACAATATTGTACGTTTTAACGTAACTGGTGAACGGTGGGAGTGTACTACACTTATCTGCCTACCCCTCCGGGTTATTATAGGGGTGATGTTACGTCTACGACTACGTTTGTACGTTTTAAAGAAGAAAAGGATGGAAACCATTTTGCAAAAACCTGCACGCCTTTACAATGAAAAAATCTCTAAGACGTGTGACGTCTCCCAACCGGCACTAGGCCAGCGTGGTTAGCAATGGCTTTATCCCTCTCATTCTGGAGATTAGTATTCCATCGGTGGAATGGTAAGAGAGTCGAATGGAAAAAAACTTTTACAGACGGTAATTATGCTATAATATATATCTTTACAATCAGCTGCGCAATAACATGTCTTGTTATACCGAGATACGTCTTGCTATATTTATATATAATTTTGAATACGTAAGAGATAATATATTTATTATAGCAACATGTGTAGTCACTCAGGCGTTACTATAGCAGAAATATTTTTTATAATAATATCATAATATCCTTTGCTACATACACCTATTATAGGTCCATCTGTAACAACCTTTATGGTATCCGTGTATTAAATACGCGGCAGTAGTGGGAACACAACCGAAAACGATGCCATTACGGAGTTCCCATGCACGTGTGTACGCACTCGGGATCCTATATTACACGTCAATTCAATGTTAATGACTGAAATAGGGTTTTCTTGGCTGTGGTTTCTTGCGAAATTGTTTAATTTAGCTCTACAGCAACTGTAGTATACAAATAGACCATAGATAATTAGATGGTACGATAAAATCCCAAAATTGTTTGTTATCTGTGCTGTATTCATTATGATCTTCACTAACTTTACGTCGTAAATTTAACTTAGCGGTTAACAATTGTTAAGTGTCTGACCTTAATAATAATATTTGGAACTTTTCCACGCACGACTATTAAAGTAAGAATTATATTACTGTGTTTTACGTATTAATAAAGTTCTAATAATTAAAACAAAGAAAATTAAAAGAAATCGTTTATACAGTCTATAACGTAGGCAGGCAAATACAATTTTAAAAAAAATTTGATTTACTGAATTATCATTTTTTATATTAAACTTGCATAGCTGGGCACTATCAATTGGACATACCAGAGGTCAATTAAAAATGTAAAATTTGTTTGTTGATTTTTTACCAATTTATAACCTGGCAACCCTGGTGGGATCGCATAATATATCCCACAGTAGTTACCAACGAGTACTATAATTACATTATATACATACCTACCTACATATGTACATAATTTACAAGTGTCGGCGAGCTGCTGGATTCTCTGGAGAATAAGAAATGGTATGTCTTTTTGTTTACATACCAATTAATTGTGATAAAACAACCTTGGGAAACAGCTCGCCGTGAAGCTAAGTGGTTTTGCGTGACTTCACACGTGAACTTTTTTCGCCACTACGAAACAAATGAAAGTAAAGAATAATTGGGCTATAAATTGTATAAGGCACAGAGGGTAATATAGTCACGACAGCGACGTAAATATATTCGTTCAAAACGTTTTTAAGTATGATTTTTTTAACAGATTGCATACGGCCTGATGGGGGGACTCTGAAACTGACGAGCGTGGATGAATAGTGGTGATGATTGCAGAAATAACACTTCAGGTCTTAAAGTATTTGGCACTCGGTGTTCTCTGCCTAGACGTAAGGGACTAGCCTGAAGATATAATAATTATTATCTATATGTAATTTTAAAATAGGACAGTTGGAATCGTTGCGCACAATATTAAATTTTTATTAAATTTTGTTTGTGAATGTGTAGATCTATCCAGGTAAGCGTATATTCAGGCCGTCAATATTACTACCTCGTTACTATTACACAGCCTAGTTGGTCGAGTGGTTACAAGCGCGACTGCCGATCGGGAAGTCCTGGGTTCAAATCCCGGGTTGGGTGCTATTAGAGTTTACCAATTTAGAGTTTCTACTAGTGACTCGGAGTTTGGATCTGTGCGCTGTGCACGGCAATAGACTCGCCACCTATTCCATGGGACGTAACGTAACCGGTGAAACGTGGGGGTGCAATACACACCTCTGCCTACCTCTTTGGGGATTGCAGGCGTGACGTTACGTTTACGTTTCAATTTTACTACTTATAAAGATTTAACATAGGTATGTTACATCGCTGCATCGGTGCCCGGTCTGGCACAATATAAATTACTTTGGTGGGTATTTTAATCAATAAAAAGCCATAAAACTACAAAGTGACAACAAATAAAATGAAGCATTGCTTTTCGTCAGCTAACGGGCATAAGATGTAAATTCTGTACAATTAACTTGGGTTATAAAATACCAAAGTTTCCTGCATGCTATTATTTATTTCATAATCGAAAAAAATAAACCGAATAGACAACATGTTGGACAACACAAAAAGAGAAGAAAAAAAATTAACATAGTCGTTTCAACGTTGTATCTAAGTGCGGCAAAGAGTTTGATAATAAAACAATCATTTGTAAATGTAAATTACGTATTCGAATTTACATAATATAAAGTTTCCGCATGAAGCAAGAAACTAGATTTTACGGTAGATATCAAATTTAATTTTAAAACGTCTTAGATTTTTAAGAATACGGAATACAAATTTTCGTAAAACTGCGAGTTTTTACGACGCAGATACACTCGTACTCTTTTATATACTGACTATTATTAAATTACTTTAATAAATTACCATGTTACGATTTCATTCTCTATGGAGCCTTATATTTTTTTTAAATTTTTAAATGCACGAAATACGATTGACCTAACATACAGGCGCCATATTTACGAAATAGGCGCGAATGATTAAAGATGGAGGTTGTTGAACTTGTAATGTGTGTTTTGAGAAGCAAAGTTTTAGTGAATACTTTGTTGTCTGTTGTTTACATTCCAAGTTTAATACAAGAAGTTTAAGCTGTAACAACTACTTTCAATAACACGAACTCCTAATTACTTAACTTAAACAATTAATTATTCATTTCAAATTGTCTTAATGTTTCATGGACACGATTTGTTATTATAATCATTTGAACTGACTCTATTGAGAAATAATATACTTACGTAAATGTACTTAATTTTCAAACATTAGTAATAATCATTAGGTATGTTGTTGTAAGACTTGTACTATTGCTTGCAAAATATGTTACATATAAATTATCATGTATTTCATTACTGTCTGAACTAAATCAACAAATGGGAATGGTGAAAACGGCTTGGCGAATGTTACTTACGTACAATTTATTGAATTTCAATCACCGGAGTCAGTCGGGTGTCTCGGTAAAAGTCGAATACAATCAATACGAATAGATTGGCAACATTGTCAACATTAATATACACAATGGTGAGTTCCGTGGCGTATCATATTTATGTGACGCTTGAGATCATTCAATTTGTTCTATCATTTTAACGTAAATTCTTGCGATGATGACGTTTCGTTGGCCAGCGAAAGTTCGCTTTGTAAGTACTTGCACAGCGGCAAAGCTATCTTTATTTGCTGTCAGTATAGATTACTAATGATAAATTATACCAACCCTCGATTCTAGGTTATTTTCACAATGCGATAACCCCTTTTAGCAATGTTTTATCGTTATACACTGTCGTATCTTCATTGTTACGGTCATCACTAGCTTGTGTTCAATGCTACAGTTTATTTACTCGGTTCTTGGTACAATATTAATAAAATACCAAGTCTCTTCACCTCCACAAGTGTGTGGAAAAATATAATTCACTATTCACTACACGACTCACGTTTCAGTATGAAGGTGACTTACCTTGTATCTATAGTTGATACTAAAGGAAGCTAGGCAATCTCTAGAGACTGAAGGCGAAACGTTTTTAAAATAAGTTTTGTTCATCTCTACAGATCCAAGATAATTTTAAAATAAAGCGAAACTGGATCAAAAAAACTCACAATAACTGCGTAGGTACCTACTGATAATCAAAATGGTGCAACTATATTTCATCATTCACGTCTGTACAAGATTGTCTTTTGAAACAACTTGTTGTCTATGGTGAAGTTAATTTGTATACAATATGATTTGATGTAATTGTTATGCAAGATTGTGTACTTCGACCTACACTATCCATTGGTTTATCAATATCTGTAACAATGCGAATAATACCTTTCCTTTTCGGGCACGCAGCTAGTTACATTGACGAAGAGATAAAGTTTAAATAGCATTGTATCAAATACAAAGGTATCTATTATGATTACGATATATTTAACGTATACAGAAACTATGAAGGAAATAAGAAATCGGAACGTTAAAAAACTAATAATAAATTTCAAAGCATTGAATGTCGAGACTTTACAATTCACAGCTTACGTTCAGAATGATTCTCGATAAAATCAAGCGTTCGAATCAAAAACAACGTGGAGCAGTTGTAAATTGGCAGATGTGTATAGACATTAAGGATCGTTTGCGATGCTCGGCGATGGTCAAATGTATGCTATTGAACGCTGACCACAGAATACCATCACGCGAAGTGCCGGCCGCAACCTGCATCCGGCACCCGTTCGTCATTATACTTCTGTTATACCTACTAATGGTATGGCTAACAAAAATAATTAAAGAAACAAACATAATTTAGTGCGGAGACAGAAGGCAATTGAGAGTCCCGGTTTTAAGTCCTGGAGCGCCCCTTTTTGCAAACGTTTTAGGGTTGAATATTTAGGTATCTTATTGTCCTAACTGAAAAAAGAAACGTCGCGAAGAAAACTGCCCTTCTTAGAGTTATTCGTAACGTTTTCTGAGACGCGTGAAGTCTGCAAAGCTGTAGGTATTCGATATTTAATTTAGTCTCGGATTTAATATCGGAGTCCTTAATACTTTAACTCTTAATAACTCTTTTCATTTTGATAGGAAGTCCTTATCCAATAGTGAAACGATTAAAGGGTTCATAACGATGTTGATGCAATCTTAACATGAGAGTATTACCAAAATCGATGTGACATCTGAATGTCGAATCGAATCCTAATTCGGGTACTATTGGATTTTGTAATTTAGATATTCTAGTAGTTGCTCGAAGTCTGGAACTGTGTGCGATATATGGCAATAGGCTCAACATCTATTCCATAGGACGTAAAACGCAACTGGTGAAACGTGGGAGCTTATTACATTCCTGTGATTAACACTACGGAGATTACAGGGATGATGTTACATTTAATGTTACGTTACACCTTCGTTCATTATTATTATCAACTTAGTAGTTATTAAGCTTAAGGCCAATGCACTTACTATTTGTATGAATACTAAGCGTCAACTGCAACCGCACATTGAAGTTGTTTTTGTTCTATTTCAAGTTCGATTTGTATTAAAGCACACTCTACGCGTGTTTCAGCTATTCATAGCTACCAAATAATAGCCGCGCTTTTCAGTAGTCGTAGCGCACTTTTGCCGCTTTTAATCCGTGGTAAAGATGAAGGTCACAGATTTGCCTTTTTGTTGCATATACAAACAAGCGTTTAGACAGGTCATCTGATGGAAAATAATCACCAACGCCTGGATATTGGCAACACTAAAGTTACAAGCTTTCACTTTAGACAACTACGTATTATAACAAAAGTCTTACGTATAAGTAAATAAAACGATACTATAAAAGAACATTGTTATGTGTACAAGAACACAACTCGTAACATAAGAGAAATACGAATAGTAAATTGTATTGCGGCTGTAAACCAAATGATTATTGTTACATGCGGAAATCCAATTGTATGTTGGCATCGGTCACAATGTTAAACGCTCAAAGATACAAGCCAATAGAGATACAACAAGACGTTTGTTTTATGCGTGGATGTTGATCGCGCTATAAATTTTAGTTTCCTTAACTGATTGTGATAGTAAAATTACGGTAGGTATTACGCAACTACATATTTCAATTCATTGACATACTGTTCGGATCGCACATTCCTCTACCGAACGACTCCGTCAAGGAGTTAAACGATAATGAAAAGTTTTAGGTACTATTTTTAGATTAAGTATGTCAAAATTACAATTAATTATGATTTTTCTTTAAAATTACATTTTGCCGAACATATATTTATGTAGGTACGTACGTGCAAAGGTAATGTTTTAGCTATTTTATTCTGGAATTTGGTAACTATGTATTTACACATATTTATGTTATTTTGTTGTCCCTATTTAATTCTATCACATTTTTTTAAACCTCTATTGCGTGTGAATTGACAATATAAATAATTAAGTAGAATATTAAGTTTAGCTTTTATTAATTACTTTCAAAACAAAACATTAAAGCATTTATTTAATAACAATTCAATAAATACATTTTAAACGACCAGTTATGCGTAAGCAAGACCATAATAAAAAGCCTTTGGACATTTTAATAGCCTATCATAAAACGCATAAAGTGTGTGTAGATCGTTAAATGAAAATAACTTAGTGAGCTACAGCTAAGAGATAGTAATTTTTCATAATCAATAGAATCTCATCAAATAACCGTATATTATTCATCGTCGGCTCGAAGCGGCATGTGAGCCCTGTAACGGTCCGCGCGGACCCCATAGCTGTAATAAATTGTTGCTATTTATTAACAAGTTTCATACACACACCTATTGCGCCAAGAATTTTCAACTATATTGGCTATCTTCACTTTGATCATGGTTATTTCATTTTTGATTTATAATCTTTTATTGTTTATTTTACAGCAGGCGAACTTAATGCCTAGTTGTATTCTCTACACCTCTTCTTTGGGCATTTTTAAGAAACGTGGTAGACGTTACAAATGAAAAACAAGGAAATAGATGCGGTTGAAGATCGAGCTCAGTGGCGTGCTATTGGAGAGGCTTATGTCCAGAAGTGGACAGAAATAGGCTTATAACGATGATGATGCTGAAATAAAACTAAGGCTACCTTCAACCGTGACAAAATAAATGACGACTACAAAGCTGACTTTTTTAATCGGATCAAAACGTGGTTAGACATAGGTAATTGAGTTTTGACTGCCTATATTTTATTACACGTTCAGAGTCAAATTGGAAATATTATATTCTTACTAATCAAATGAAAGCCAGCTGCAAATATAAAATTGCACCGTACGCTAACTATTCAGTTACGTACGTAAAAACACTTAGAAACAGCGTACGGATCACCGTTCACTGAATTACTCTGTTGTGACACTTCACAAGCTACTATATCCAAATCAGACGGTGCATGAAATCTATAATAATATTAACGGACACATTTTGCCACGCCGGCTGCAAGGTGCTCCACATAAAAAACCAGTTCTAATGGCGCCGATGAAATTTCCGTAATCGAGATTATTCACATACACGTTAGAATCACATTTGGTCCGTTGCAAAGTAAGAGGATGAGGACACCAGTCGATATGCCAGTAATTTAAGAAAAAGACCTGTAAATTCTTTGTACCTTTTACTTATAGTTCTATACATATAATTTGTAATAAAAGTAAGTACCTATACATAAACACAGGAAAAAAGACTAACTTTAAAGTGCTCTGAGTTTTATTAAATTATTAATCGTTTTTAAAAAAGGGACAAAAATACTTGTCAAAACAGGCTCTTCAATTATCATCTGCTTTTGAGTGTCTATTAATTGATTATCGCCTTAGAAACGCGGTCGTTGTTGTTAAATTAAGTTCATATGTCCCTGGTAAAACTAAACCGATAATTGTTTAAGCAAAAAATATATAATCACAAAACTACATATAAAAAAACATCCATTCAAAGTATTAACTTATTTCAAAACGTTCCGAGAAATAAAGCACGAAAATAATGGAAGCTGGTCAGAAACCGCATGTCATTATAAATTTACACGCTCGTTTCACGGATATATGGTTACTGAATTATAGCTACTATAAAATGTATAACGCTTAACGTATCTAACGTTCAAAGGTCAGTAAAATGGCGCCAAAAATATTTTATTCGCATGGGCAATTTGGTACATTACGTGCACTTACAAGTTAATAGGCTCCTTTATTTAAACAAACTTAATTAAATGCCTAATGTGTTATCAACTTTCTATGACAAAGTAAATTCTTTATAGTCATTAAAATTGATACACCTACAGCGACAACGTAATATTAGTAGGTACGTGTCTATGAAAACGATTCGTTACAACTCTACACAAAATATCAATTTTATTGTTAATGTTTCAATAGAAATTTCGAGCTATTAAGTTTCAATGAACATTGCCGGTATTTATTGGAAGTTGAATTAGATAATTTCGATTTAATTTATCACAATAATGTAGCGTGACCAAATATGAACAATGCCTTTGAGAGAGTATAGGTAGGTATATATGAAAATTGAAAAGTTAAATTCGTAATTACCAGGCTCTTACGAACCTTGAGTTACTCAACATTGTATGTAATACTAATTGTAGTAGACGGTCAAGGTAAGAAACGTGGTAGAAAATCGCGTGATCAGGACATTTTCACGTGATCCTTTTATTAGGTGCGTGCATTTCAAGATTGAAGGACATCATCTGTCACGCGAATGAGAAATCAAGTAAGCATTAAAAGTTTTACGGTAATCACCAATAATTATTCTTGAAATTTTACGGATGGCGGATTAAAAACAAAGATGTCGGAACTTTTACAGCGTTTTTCTTTGCCATAAAACCATGAATCGAATTACTGTAATTAAAATTTGAATTCAATTCGCTATATAATTTGTCATTTAATTTTTATCCAATATTTGGCCGAAAACGGTTTATTTCAACTAACAAATAACTTTAAATCTGTTCGAGAAAAACGATGAACTTAACTAAAACAGTAACTTTAAGTGTATAATTCATGTAGAAGTATACACTGAATACTGTATAAAAGTGAAATTATACACAAATATCAAATGATCAAGTTCTTGACTATACGGACGCGAGATTAGTACACTTTGACGTTGCCTCTTGTACATTCAATAGTTTAAGGTCACGGTCATGAACTCATTGCGACTTAATTCTTTGGATTTAAGGAGCGTCGCGTACGTCTGTTGGAGTAATCCGATTTAGTTTTTGTACAGTTGCGATCGTTTATTATATAGGTATACGCTTTTGTAACTTGAAATGGCTATGAACGCAAGAGATTAACGAGTGAGCAACGCCGGAAGCAGTCGAATGGAAATAAACCAAAGTAATGGCAAAGTTGAGTAATTCCTTAAATGTGAGGTTCCGTTGAACGGTCCGTTTTGGACTTTATCTTTAAATAAAAGTCTTCAGTCTTCCACGGAAAATATTATGGATTCGGTGACGTACATGTGCAATGGAAAAGCCGAGTATTTTCATGACTTAAAGGATCCATTGAGTAATCAGTACTAGAATGTACATTTTAAAATCTTGCCACAGAGCATGAAATAAAATTTAACTACATTCGACCGACGGTGGACCATTGGCCCATACCTATCTCCGTCTGTGTTGCTTGAAGTGCAATCTAAGGCTTTTTAACCATTTACCTAACAAGCATGCGACATTGTAGGTTGCATAATTTTTGTCCATCAGACGAGATTGCAGCCAAATGCTAGCTTACACCGCATACAAAAAAAAATCTGGCGCGGAATTGCTTGGCAAGTACCACAGATACATTCACATTCTAATAATCGTAATTATCATTCATCCCGTTTCTGTTATGTGTTATTTTGTACTTCAAATATAATTATCAGTTTAAATTATAATTTTAATCAATTGTTAAATGTCTGAATTGAATGTATTTACACATGAAGAACAACTGTGGGACAACTCATTAGTGCCATATCTTAAAACAATTTGCAAGTAAAAAAAATTAAGCGAAGCATTTTAAATTGCATAACTTCTACCTTCTGCTACCTTTCTTCCGTTACCGTTATATCTAACACCTACCTTTACTACCTACTAGTTTGAAACGAACAAATTTGGCAACAGAAAACATACCATATTTAGTTTCGCTCCACTCAAATACCGTATAAAGGCAAATGAACCATAAAAGCTTAACTCATTTGTTTAAAGGTCAACCGTTCAGAATGCCGAGTGGCAAAATTAAAAAGATAATAGATTTAATTGCATATTAAGAAATATTATTATTGAACAATAGAATTAATTGACAGTCCATCAATTGTAGGCTTGGGTGTAAAGCAGTTGCGATTGCTGAAATAAGAAAAAAAACTCATTGTTCCACAATGACAATACCGTGAGTACAGTCGTGGAAATAGGTAGTTCTGACATGATGATGATTGATCCCCATCTCGCTTGGATAGCTTTCACTCGAGTAGTGCGTAACATAACAATGGTGTAATTAAATTGTAGGATGCATACTACGTAATACAGCAAGTTAATACAAAAGGTTCGAGAAATATTCTATTGATATTAACAAGTAGATTTAATAGGTGAACCAAAATACAATATAAATAATATAATTTATTGTACATTTAAACAATAGTAATAATGTAATATATTGAGCATTTAAACAATTAATTGATAAAGTATTATTTAATGTACGGTGTACGTGTAGTTCTGCTTATGTAAACATCCACACAACAAACACAACACTAGGAACTACGGTTTCCTGCAG
>DWEE01000365.1:0-18107 GCA_018245755.1 Parelbella macleannani | reverse complement strand
GGAAATTATGATATAAGGAGGAGGAGTTATATGGTCAGATAAATGTTGTATGACCAGCGGTTGTTGTCAACATTTGAGATCCACTGCTGTACTGTCTGCTCAATGAGATGATCGATGACGGTCAATCTGTCGGTCAGTGAGCTGGTCATAACGTTATAATTAGATATGTCATTTTATCGTTCTTCAAATAGATTATTTAAGATTTCATCCTCACCAGATCCTCAGTTTCCCCTTTGTCGAAGAATGGTTGTGAGAACTGTAGAGCCCTCTGTGAGATGTTGCCATCGCGTTATTAAGTACAATTATTAAGATTCCAAAAATAAGAAGAGATGATTTCTCTTCTATTGATAACTGCATGACCGTTTCGTTAAAGAAATAGAAAAGACTTGAATGGTCAGAGTTTTCGGAAAATTAAACGATTCGCCACGAGCGAGTCACGATTTCAAGTTTCATTAAGTCTTTTCTTAATTTCGTACGAATTCATTACGTTTTGTACAAATTTCCGAAAACGGAAACGAATCGGCGTACGGTTGGTAGAATTTAGGTTTTTTTTCATCTATTAATCGGCCTATTTTATTAAATTGAGGTTGGAAGTATTTTATTTGTTGATATAAAAATATAATATATATTTTCTTCTTTCTCGAATACGAATATTCGTAGGCAAATCTTCTGCTGTAGTATATAAACAACTAAATAACTACATAATATAGGTAAAATTTTATTTTAAATTATTCTTATTAAAATTTGAGGTACTAATAAATTCTATAAATGTTTTAATTAATTCAACTTCGTTTCAATATCCCAATTACAAAAAACAAATTCCAGGTGTCACATGTTATACAATACAACAAAATAAACTATAGACAATATAACATGATTCGTCTATACTCAAATCAGAATCAACAATCTTAATGCAACATTTCGACGCGTTAACCATATCAACAGTTAAACCACACAACACCGTTGTATGAAAACTGGTCCATTTAAATTTGTGGTTTGATAGGTCATCGGAAATGTAATAACTAGTTTACTTATAACCGTGTTAAGTGTTCAACTGAACAACTATTCGCTCGAAAAAAATACTTTTTTAAAAATCTAATGCAAGCAAACGGGCTGACGGGCCACATGAAGTTAAGTGGTCACCGTCGCCTATGGACCTGTGCAACACCAGCGTTGTCAATGCTTTGCCGACTTAGAAGGAGAGCTCTTTTCACGCTTCTCTTGAAGAATCCCATATCATAGCGCTCCGGAAATACCTAAGAAAGGAGTTCATACCATGCAGTATTTTAACCGTATTTTAATAGCCGTGTGTAAGTGTTCCAAGATAATGTTATAATTATTGGAAAATCAAATTGAAGTTCTATTCATTATCATCAACATCATCATCATCAGACTATTCTCGTCCACTGCTGGACATATGCCTCTCCAATAGCACGCCACGGAGCTCTATCTTCAGCTCTTCGTATCTAAACGCTGCCTGACATTTTGCGTATATACACTCCACCTAGCCTAAGGGCGCCCTACACTACGTTTACGAAGTTGTATTATTTCATTGAAATAAGTGAAAATATGTGATGTGTAGTGTGAAGTCGATGAGCGACAGACTGGCTACCTCCGAACCGATTTGCGTCCGAGGGCGATTGGGCGATTGCTTTATTTCTATCGCCATCTATCGCGACCATCTATCTCTAACTGTATCGACGTAATTATTATATTCTCTTTGATGGAATAGATTCGCCAAATACAGACGGCCACTCACATACCTGAGTAGGGTCAGAAAAAAAATCAACAATAAAATAATTGATATTGATTTAGCTTTCGTGTTCTCTCACTAAAGTTGTCAACTAAAGCAAAAAAAGCTACTCTCACTAAAGAAAAGAATAAATGTATAATGAAATTTTGGCAACCGAAACAAATATTCGAATATAGTTAGTTCAATTTTCAATGACTGTATTTTGTTACGTATATACTGCGGGTATTCATTAGTATAGTAACTAATGCGTAAAATGCTGACGTACTTACTATTGTGGAAACGTTTGCGATTAATTTTAGCTAAAATTTAAAAACCAAAAAAGGCCTGAAGTCTGGGTTTGCGTCGTTGTCACAACATTACTACACTACTACTTCTATTATGAATGACTAATTATTATTGATGTAATAATATTTATGCATACACATATTCTTCTGACTATTAGAACCTAGTTAAAAAAAGATTGATTTGGCCACTCCAATTTGTGATGCTGTCGGTACCAATGCATGCGCCCGAGTACATAAGATAGGCATGACATGCACAACCTCACCGCCGGACCTGACATTTCTTCATTAAAATTCTATTAACGGAAGCATTCTCCACTTTTAATAGATCCAAGCTACTCATCAGAACCACACAATCAAGTCAATTTGAACTCGAGACAGACACACTAGGGTTGAGTTTAGATTGCGTAGCTATTGGTGCATACGTGGAAAGTAAAATTATAAGCGACAAGGTGAAATGAATTTTATTGTGAAGCGATAGAGTGTATTTCGCAATGTGTCAAAAGTGGAAATCTTGACGAAAGAGATGGACGGGTCAGCTTTCCTTGAGCGAATCGGAAGTCAATTATCATTTGTAAAAGGAAAAAAAAAACAGCTTCGCGAAACGCGGGGAAAGGTATTAGAGTGCTTGTTTACATAGCTCACGATGTGTAAACAATTTCGTTACGGAATTCGTGACGATTTTTTTGCATACGCTACCCAATAATCAGTGTAAATCGCCATAAAGAAAGTTGATTGTTATTGCTATTTTACTCGATGTATATTTTCGTTCATGTGAATAAATGACTACATTAAGCGATGAGTTGACATTTTTGATTATATGTAGCTACGAGTGTATGCCCTTTCACTAACATTGATTCTTAACCCCTCTGAGGACCTTCTGCAGAAGCAAATGTTAAAAAAGATCATTTGAATTTATCATAAAGCAGTCAAATAATGAAGCTTTAGTCAATCTGATGTCGTGTTACATCAAAATCGTTCTGTGAGAATAAGAAACATAATTTTTATATCACCTTTAAATCCTATTTTTGTGAATTTTATTGTTTTTTAATATTATTGACTTCCTTTTTTTTATTAAATTAGGACGCCAAAATCAATCAGGACAGGTTTAATGGGATTTAATAATTCTAAGACAGGCTTAAAGTAGCTTAAGAGATAATAATAAGTGATTCACCTAACATCAACAGTGGACAGAATGTACAATACTTAGTTATGTTAGCTCATAACGTTGTTTGACATTAATAATAATAATGCACTACGCAATTTCAATAGTATTACTTCCATATATCACCTGACTCCGATAAGAGCAAATACAATGAATGCTCTAACAAATTATAAGTGTCTTTACATTGAAAGCAATAAATGATTCAGATTCTGTTTACAGAGCAACACAGAAGCCTGTGATTAGATAAGGAACATAAATTTTGTTTTACATGCTAATAGCGAGGGTGGTATCGTGGTGAAATTAATTTACATGCTGCGCGTGCGCCGGTGCGTGGCCAATCGCGTGCGAGCGCGGGAACGACCAGCCAATCGGATGTAAGCGCGGGAATAGTGTTAGATAAATCGACCAACCAACCAACCACAACTTTGCTGAGTGTCGGCCATCGATATTCAAAGGAAAAGAGCGATAAATCTGCAGATACACCGCGGTGACTACGGACGCAGATGCTCGATACAGTTTTGAATTATATCAGATCATACAGAGCTCTACGATGTATTTTATTAAGATTCAGCTTGTCAATTATTTATGGACGCCACAACTATTATTAGCGTTTTTGAATAATTTAAACTAACAGATTACAGAATTGTCTTTGATATTATCTCTTTAAGATATTATATAGGTATTGACTTCTAAGACTCAAGTGTTGGAGTTGTGTGAGTGTTGTTGCATAAAAACTATATTTTGTTTCAGTTACATATTGTCTTTTGTCATTTCAGCAAAGTGTATAGTCTTTTGATAAATTTTATATGCGGATTAATATTCAGTATTAGCATATTAGCCATTATAAGACTTATCTCTTCTCCCCAAGTCCAAACAATAAACAGCACAAAGAGTTTAGGTATTACAAAATCAATACTGTTGATAAGACCTGTACATGCACGCAAACTTCAATTTACAAATTTTAAAGGGGTGGGCTAGTAAGTGGTAGGTGGTACTACCGCGTTTCACCCGTTATGTCGTATGTTAAAAGTACGTTAGTTTATTGCTATAGGTTTACCGGGCCCCAACCCAAACTCCGAGCTACCATTACGATTTTCCAGTTACGAAAACTTATCAATGCCCGACCCAGGCGTGGAACCCATAGAAATATATAGAACATAACTTATATAGGAAATACAAATATGTTATTTTAATTTACATACTTTTATAATCGCAGGACATAAGTCATGACAAGTGTTTTGGGTGTTTCAAGTGAGCGTGTAGCGTAACGTAATGTGGAATTAATGGGCGGGTTTACCAGACGCACTGTTCTGTAGATCACATTGAACAGTCTGCTGGAGAGCTCGGTCAAGGTTAGAAATTGCTGGCTTATTGTGATAAACTATTTCGTCTTACACGTCACTGGCCCGTTCGTTGAGTTGAATCATTGGTCCGATTCTCAACCGGTAGGTACAATATTTAAGAACATGAGCTCAAGTATTTTTTCTGTCTGGATTTAAGAAACATATGTAAACTATATGCCTCTATCTACCCCTTCATGGATTACAGGCTTGATGTATTGTATGTATGTATATATTTGTGTTTTGTATGTTATGGATTTATATATAACCGTTTGTATAGTACATTGCTCAATGCAACGCGTGAGCAACAAACAGACCGACTTATATTTAGCTTGTTTTTTTGTTCCTGTTGATAATTTTACTACGGAGTGGGTGCAATAACATTCAGAACTTAGCTTCGTCTATCAAGGTTGGGCAGCAAAAACTAAGTTACTTTGGGACTATTGAGATGGATACATCGGTACGCTTCCTGAGCGAAATGGGATTGTTCATTAATATTTTAGTTCTTTTCAAAAGGCTATATAGAGTTATTTTAATAGTCCATATGTTAAATTTAAAAACGTTGATGAATAATATCAAAAATTTTAACCCAAGCGCATAACTACAGAATCAATGACATTCAACTTGAGCTCTTATAGAATATCAGTTTGGTTAGTTTCAAGAGGATACAAATTGAATTTTGGTTGCATAGGAAATGTTTGTGTGTGTAAAAATGCATTATTTCTTTACCGAAGAGAGAGCATCAGTCCGGCCCGGCACCGACCGGCGTCGGGCGCGCTGAGTTGGCGCCGCGCCTCACGAGCGTGCCAAACATGGAAATACCCAAATTGTTTTACTGAAAACTTACCCAAAATTAATCAGCTGTGAACGTAAAAAGTGACAATCGAATGGTTAGCGTTTGGTGATATGGAACAATAAATCTTATTTTTATAAAAAAAAATTATTTATGTGTTAATTTATTTACCATACCATAAAAATGTATGACAGAAAAACCTTATTACTACCAACGTTAAATGTATTCTTAATATCGTTTTTGCCCATTCTATTTTCTTTAATCATATTATCATATCTTCCCACCGCGTCCCTTTCGGGGTAGACAGATACCTACCAACCTGACGTGATTTTTTTACAATCATCAATTTCTTTATTGCTCTAAGCAATTATAACATTTTTAAAACTTACCTACAATTTATAATTTCATTTACACTTGATTTAAGTACAAGGGTAATGTAATATAGAAGTTAAAATAATTATGAATACTTACTAGGGTCAATAGAGTTGGCTGAATGCAAATAAAAAAAAATGACCAAATTTTATATAATGTTAAAATTTTTTAAAACAAAGATCTTTGGGGTGGGAATATATTCCATGGTGTTGTGGCCAGGAGGCGGTCATAAATCTTTCGCGGCGCAAGGACTTGGCAGACTCGCCAGCTCGCTTCCGATCGGTGTTGGTTCAGTCTTCGCCCGAGCAACGTGGCTATTGTACCTACGTGTATTTTGGAACTGCAGAATTTCAATTAATACTTGTAGTTGAATAAAGGCTCCGTAAAGTTTGAAAATCTTCCTGTATAAGTATAGGAAATGTCAATTAAATACTTTATTTAAATGTTTTATAGTTAAGTATAAAGTGTTAGAAGAAATAAAGGAAATGTAATTTGCAAACGGATGTTATATTAAAACCGACATATTTCTGTAACAATTTATAATTACCGTTTACTTTCATTAGTGTCACGGTAACAAAGTTGTTAGTTAGTTATTAGAGTTTAAACACATACCTAGTCACGTGTTACCTATACGAAATCGATTGAGCCGTTTGAATGTGTCGATGTATTCGCAGTCTAATGATTTGTGTAGAACTTCATCATCTATCAAATAAATTAGGCACGCTACATAAATAATTATCTCGTTACAAAAAATAACCTAAACTACTGCACTGGCCATCAGCGCACACCGTTACACCCAAACGACTTTTTAGCCGTTCCTTATTTAGAGATTCGTTCTGCTACAGTTCTATTTTCAAAAAAAATGTACTCGCTTGCTTTCTTTTTAATGCATCTCCGATTTTAATGTTTTAAACTTTTGTCGTGTGAAAGCGTTGACATTTCGGGATATGCAGCCAGGATTAAATTTCTATTTTATAATATGTTTTTTTCATTATGTTTAATATTAATGATTTATGTATTAGAATTTAATTTTAGAATTTAATTTTAGTCAATCATTCAGCGTTGCAGAATTTAGCCTTAACCCTTTCCCTTTCGAGAGGAAACCCATATCCAACACTATAAAGTATTTATTCAAAAACAATAGGTACACCTATTACTTTTACACGCCTCGTAGTTTTGTTATTAAAAATAAGCACGGCGGCGTGCTAAGTCCTAAGATTAACATTACGGTATTTTCAGACTTACTAATAATTATATTTTAATGGCTTATGGCTTACAATGTAGAAAAGTTACATATTTAGAAATGAATTCTCGATGAAGTTCATGTTTTGAATTAAAACACTGATGTTTTAAAATATGGTTACCATTTTTGAAATTATTAGAATGGCAAACTAACGTAAGTCACGTTTGTATTATAAACTAATAAGGCTTTTAAAGGTGGATATTTTATATAAATACTGATGAAATGCGTAATAGTAGAATATTGAGTTTAAATATGATATAAAAATACGTCTGTTTGTCTGAAGCGATAGACAGAGGTACTAACTTCGTTGTCGGCTTGCGTGTATGAAGAGAAGTAATATAGTAGAAGCATGTCAGCTCTGTAAGAATAGAGATACTTGGTACTAGTTGCTCTCTCCCTACACCTTAAGAGCCGTAGCGTGATGATATAATAACAATAATATATCCAAGAATACCTAATGACTTAATTCCAACAAACGCATGCTAGTGAGCGCCCAGAATAGCCTTCCCCGAACGACACCAGCCACGCATTGAGTGATGGGAGGAATAGACGCCGCTGATTTCACAGGGGACAATGTGCCGATTGGGGCATGAGCGTTATTCGCACTGTGCCCACGGGTGGGCTAGTTACGATTGATATTGGAAGTTTATAACAGTCCCAAAAATGCTTCACGCAACATGATATAACGTCACGCCTATATACCCCCGAAGAGGTGAGCAGAGGAGAGTGGTATAATCCCTCGATTCATGATTCGCACAAACTCTATATTATTGTAATATAAATAAACAATTGTGGTTCATAGCTGCAGAGACTGCTGTCTAGTCCGTTGATTCAGTAAGCCAAATTGAGGGCAAAGCTAGGGGTCTCGAATTCAGTTCTCGTCCAGGAAGATTATTTGTTAGTTGAGCAAAGTATTTGTTATTCTGGATGTTAGAAAACTATGTATATAAGTTATGTATATAAGTAGTTTCTCAGCCATTTGGTTACCACAACATAAAGTTGATCAAGTTCTTGAACAAAGGGTCGGATGTCGGTTTTCAAGATATTTCTTACCAGACATTAATTATTATCTTTCATGTACTGAATTCTTTTTCAAGTGCCTTACAACTTTGTTTTCATCCCAAGCGCAATATGACGTTACAAGTTCTATTCTTTCACTGCTGGGCATAGGCCTGTCTTGAGAGATTTCTGCCTATAATCCCCACGCTGGGCATACGGGTTAAGGTTCACAAAGCACCGCTTTTTATACCGCCTGCGCTGCTACCCATCGGCGGTACCTGATGAGATGGATAATAATAACGTAATTGAGTATTATTATTATTTATAGCGCTTATTGGAAGAGACCTAAGTACAGTAGTGGACTGAGATAATCTGCTGACAACTACGATGCATTATTATCCATCTGATAAATTGAATGAAGACAGCCTTAACGAACCGAGTCTCAAGAGTTTGTTTGTTGAAGTTTTATATAAGAATCAAAATTTTTAAATATCGCTACTACCTTTGAAATATTGGACAAATACAAATACTTTGTTGCGACAAATATACAAAGGTTTTTTAAATATAAATGCACCCATCGTCCATGCGTCCATACTCATTAATTGTGTAAAACAAATTTTAATAACCTATAAAAAAAACGATATAATTTAATAACCTTAATATAAAATCGATACTGAAAATAATATTTCACTTAATAATAACGTTTATTTAATGACCATTGCAATAAATTTCTGAAATATCAATACCAAGATTCTGGCGAAGTCCACCATGGTTGTTAAGTTATGGATATTAATTTAGACAAATAATAGAGCTACGATTAATGGGAGAACGTCCAATGGAGACGGTGTCCCTTCAGAGCGCATCTCGAAGCCGCGTAAGTGCGAACGCTGGCCGACCGCCAACACACTGACAGATTTATACCAATCAGCCTGCACTATGCACTATGACTTACTGTGCTATAACCGGACGATTGCTGAAATTATTATTATTACACCGCTGATGTCGCTAATAGCTCATTATAATCGCTTATTCACTTTGCCGAACAACTGAATTATTGTTAGTTGAGATCTATTATTATTTATTTATTGTTAATTAAAACAATTATTAAAAAAACATATTAGTTAAATCACTTTGCTGAGTCAAAAGATTTATAAGATAAGAAGACACTCTTTGGAAAAGAGTATTGGTGTATTTGAAAGCCGTTTTTGTTAGGTGGGACGAGGAGAAAGAGATGAAAAACAAATATATCATCACAGATAGAAAGATAGACAGATAGATCACATCACAGATCAAGACTGGGCAATATTGAGCTTTTACTGTAATCATGATAAGTGTATCGTGACCAAATATGTCAGTAACTGGCTGATGGAAGAGTCAAAAGTCAAGGCTCTTCCTGCTCACCCGGAAAGGTACCTAACTTGACGATCTAATAATAATCATATAATCATTATGAATTGTATGTCTTTATGCCTAGCGTCTTTTTTATCATATTCTCTAGGGTGTGTCAAGTCTCCCAATCCAGCCAGCGTGGCAGTCTACGACCTTAAAACATGTCATGATGAGATGCTTAGTACTTAAACAAGTCAGGCTACTTATCAGGAGACATTATAAATAATGTACAATTTAAATATGGCAAAATATTCAGGTATAGGTATCTATATATAACAAATTAACTCATGTAAGGTTTTCGGGACGGCCTGACTAGTTTCGGACCTACACCAGGTGTACCTACCTAAAACTGTATGTACATATACATACAAACATGTGTATGTCACGAGACATTTAACAGTGAAAAAACATCTATACAGTTAAATGAAATTGGAGTGTCTGTTTGTAATACTAAAATAACCGTTTTTTTACTAAATGCACATGTATGTATACACGGTACATATATAAAGATATATTTTTTACAATTTTTGTCTGTTTGTCTGTCTGTCTGTCTGTCTGTTTGTTCCAGTTAACGTCTGGAACGGCTGGATCGATTTTGACGGGAGTTACACTGGAAGATAGCTGATGTAATAAGGAGTAACTTAGGCTATTTACATTTTAGACTTTTAAAATTATAAAATAAAGTAATGTTGCAATTTCCAAGTACTGTCCAGTACCGCGCGCAGCCCACGCGCGTGCCACTACTGCGCAATAACTGAACACTAACTTTTTGCTAAATTCCACGCGAACGAAGTCGCGCGCACAGCTAGTGACTAATATGACGCGCAGTTGTAACAAAAAACAAAATAAGATTCAAAACAGCAACTCGAGGTGGAGTCTCTGGAAAGGCTTTAGAACACGCGAATAAGCAATGTGTACTTTTTTCCTCGGCTCGTGTGGCGCTCCCGTTGCCAGCTGAGGATCACTTGCGGCCGTGTCGAGTGGCGAGTTTGTTCGTCGTGCATCTCGAGCTGGAGACCAAGCAAATTAGTATCTTGACCTGATTACTGTATCGCCAGCACAGCACAGTATTCAACGGCTCTTGTAATTCACACGATAATATAATATTTTTTGTAATCTAGTGTGGTTCAAATGGATCTTCTTGTGCTTTAAACGTGTTAATGTTTTGAACATAGCATCACGTAATCCTTAAAGGGGTGGGGAGAAGAGTGTAGCACGTTTTTCTTATTGTATCATAGAATTGTGGGTGAGTTTATCGATATGCACCAGACACAAAACAAAATTACGTGTTACTACTGAAAACAATAACTTAAAAACCGTTAATACTATTCCCTATCCGGAGATCGAAGCCAGGATTTCTTGCTCAGTAGTTGGACTTCCAACCACTAGACTAGTCTTTTTGAAAATGGGCGACCCCCCCCCCCCCCTCCCTCCACTCCCTTTTGATCTCTGGTGCTATTCAGGGGCGTGATAGGTTCTGGATCCCTTACAATCTCCCTGAAAGCCTAAGGATAAAACTTATATACGACAGTAGGTGTATTTAAAATAAGGTAATTTTGAGTGACGCTAGAAAACAATTGCTATACTAATGCTCGATTAAATATATTAGCGGCTTACATAATAATATAGAAAGAATTATTTTTCGGGATGTATTGACTAGTTTCAGACATATACGAGATGGTAACTGAGATTAACATTTACATTCAACAATAAGATACTACTGACGTAACACCTAATGATATAACATAAAATAACATCCCGCTCGTATTCTCCCGAAGGGGTAGGCAGGGCTAAATAGTACCTACACTCCCACGTTCCACCTGTTGTGTTATTGAACCCACCATGGAATAGAGAATGCAGCTCGCTCGCTAATACTAATACTAAATCAAAGTTAATGTATTTCCAGTATAATATTCGTGAAATTTTAATCGAAATACGAACGCGGGTGCGACACGGCCCAGTATTTCAAGATCCGCTCGTTCGCAACGCGCATAAATTCGTCACGCGAATTGGCGGGAGGCCAGCTCAGGAGCGCGCCAATAAAAAATGAACTAACCTAGAACTTAAATGTATGTGCAGCCACTTAAATAACTTGAATTAGATACGAAAATTGTTTTAAGGACTGACTATAAGATGAAATAGAGGTTACGCATTAGCTAGCCAGCTAGTAACAAACGCTACCCATTAGCTAGTCAGCTAGAAACAAACGCTACTCTTCAAGGCAAAGGTTAATTTAGTCTTAACAAACTTACATAGTCCACTGTAGGACGTGGCTATGATAGCTTTTGGTGAGGCAGCATTGCAGACTAACCCAAGCCTTTCGCATTTAAAAAAAAATCATAAATAATTGAATTGCATAGAAGAAGATACATAAAAAAACTACAATCTGTAAGTGGCTCCGTCAATTAGCAGGAATGATACTATATTTTAAATACAATATCAATATCATTTGCCATTATGATATATTTAATTTTGTTAAATTTTTTATTCACTTATATATGACTTAAAGTTTTAAAACTTTGCCACTAGATATATATATAACTTTATAAGAATTACTTAAAAAAAAACATATTCGTTTTACAAATTTTAATTTTAGTTAATTCGAGATCAAATCATTTTTATTAAGAAAATATTTAGAATTTTTATAACAAATTGATTACTTATAATTTTTATAACACATTATGTTGTATTTTTATTATATTTAATATGAAACAATATTTTTGTAGTACATAATATTTACATATTACTAGTGGCGTTGTCTCTACCGACTGTCTTTACAAATATCAATATTTAGGGCTATCTGACATTTGTACTATCACTCGTAATAGTCTATAGTTTTTCTCATGAATCGACTACTTATAATATACAAAAATAATTTTTCAGATCCGACTGATAGTTTCAGAGACTAGAGCGAGCAAACAAACAAGACACTTTAAGCTTTTTTATATTAATAAAGATATCCAATTCATCCATGTACATGAGTATATAAACAGATATAAATTTCTTACTATTTTAAATTATCTTAAATGATATCTTAAACGTTAAAGCAGAAAATTTGGAGCGCATATTTAACTATTGGATTTTCACTCTGAATTTAAAGTATATCAAAAATTTTGCTCTGAATAGTACTTTAAATAATCAAGATCGAAACATTTCTGCTGGATAATGGTACCAATACTAATATTTACCACTGGCGCCTTGTATCACTTAACTTACAGATCAATTTCAATCTGAACTTCGTCAGGGTTACCAGCGCATTATATAAAGATGTCTTTGCACATACCACACATTTGTAATTTATTATAAAAAAAAATATAGCCAATTGTAAACGTCCTCCGAATTAAAAAAAAATGTAACATTTCGGGCAAACTTTTACAATACAGAGATGTAATCCCTGGCAGCATAACAACCGTGGTAGTATAATAAAGAGTAATGCGCAAACTGTCCAACGTTTAGCGGCAGATAATGTGGAACACTTTGGCGTTGGCGAGCTGCCAGTGACGAGTTTATGGGTAACTAATAACACCATAAATTGTTAATTCACACTCTCAAGACATTACTGTATAAACACTACCCATGCAAGTCGAAAGAGACAGAACGGATACCAATATTAATGGCAGCTTCATCTCTCCAGTGTTCGTTATAGGAGTCTTCCCGGAGGGAGAAAGTTTACTCGTCATACTGCTTGCAACTCTGACCAAGTGAGGTGGTAACGCTTAACACGCTTCCCGACAATGTTTCTGAAAATGATACAGGACACAAGTTACATTACAATTTTTTCTTTGCAGATGTTCTCCAATATGGTGAGAAGCGTGATTTATATCTGGATACTAAAAACATGTTCATTAAGCATGTTCATGAAAGTCAACGCGCCAAATAACAAAATATATTTAATATATTATGTATTAAATAGCAATATAAGCAGATTTCGTGTTAAAATGCATGAGAAATGCCAAAAAGTTTTATACGCTAACTGCCTAGGATGTTAGTATATTAGTAACAAACGTAACATCAAGCCTGTAATATATTAGTGATAATTTAGATACCTATAGGCATCGATCATTAGTACCACATATAAAAAATAAAAATAAATACAAATCTTTCACAGTCTACTGTCGTAAATATCTTATTATTTAAATTTGCCAATTCCATTACAATTATTATTATTTGTGCTAGAAACATTCAAGGTAATAGTGTCGTGGAAATATATAAAAGCAACATCACGTTTGTATTCTCCGAAGGAGCAGGCAGAGGAGTGTAGTACACTCCCACGTTTCACCAGTTACGTTTACGTTCCATGGAATAGAAGGTGAGACTATTGGTATACACCGGACACAGAAACTTCGAGTCACTTGACTACTAGAAATTCTAAATTTAAAAAATCCAATAGTACTGTCAAATTTGACAGCCTGTCAAAAGTTTTCCGCTTAGCCTAAAACGGCGGAAGCCTAAACCGGTAACAACTAGTCTCGTACATTCGAAAGCACACTCATAAACTTTCCTTTAAACATTATCTATCTGTTTATCATTCTGATATACCTATCTTTTTGCAAGCAAACCACCCTTCAACTGAAATTACCAAAGACAAATTCATTAATCCCATTAAGTCATAACGCATCCCGTGGCGAACGTAATTCGCAACAATCGTACGAGACAACAAATCAAACAGTAGGTAATAGCTCCACATCGCAACATCAATTAGGGGTAAACAGGGCGGCCGAAATGCCGCGTCAAAGTTGACCCCCTCCCCCGGTGGTGCAATTTTTTTTAAGGGGGTGCCACCCAACAGACTGTTTGGTGACGGTTGCACCTCTGGCTACGGTTACATCGAAATGGCTGTTGAATCGAAATACTAGTGAAATTCCTTAAAAAAAATTCTTTCACTTTTTAATTTACCAAACATGTATAATTAAGACAACTTTTAACAGCAGGTCATCAGAGTAGGATAACAGTACAATCTAGTTTGCACTATCGTTACATTTGTGGTAAACACAATAAATTAATTTTAAGTTGTTCTATCTCTAACAAGTGTAAAGAAAGTTCTCGAAGAAAAATAATCTACTACGAGAGCTACATCACATATCTTGTAAATAGCTAAAAATTCAATCTAAACGCTGACATTAGTCATTTTTAAAATTGAATATCGTTATCAATATAAAATCCACACGCCATTACGTACCGTTAGGAGCACAGCCGCGTCCATTTTGACGCGCGCGTTTCGTTTATTTCGTTGCACACACGCGCCGATCGGAGGGCGCGATCGATCCGCGTCGCTCACCGCCGGCCATACGTCCGCATGTACCTCTCATATGCTTTACGAATATCAAGAGCCACTGCAATTCCGCTGCTAAGTGGGCGCACCACTCTATGGACTGTCAATTTTTTTAATTAAGCACGCGCTTTGTCTATGCTCTGACTGCTGCTTTGACAATTATTAATGTTATTGCTATTATATCACCATACAAAGTCCGTTTCGGGGTAGGCAGAGAGCATCGAGTGCATTCTCTATCTTTACAAATCTGAAGTGCTCCTTCTACATTGATTCCAAAAATGTGTGCCGGGGTTTCATCATTGATTCCAAAAATGTGTGCCGGCTTAGGACACTTTTGAAACCCCCATCTGACCTATTTGGCCAAAATATGTATCTATAATGGTAAACTAAAAAAAACCAACTTCATATTCTTTCTTTCAGTTCCAACTTTAATTCAGCTAGGTAGTAATAACTAACAGTGACAAGAATACTAATAATATTTTAGTTAAAACTATTAAGAATAGAGGCAAGGAGAACCGTCTTGTATGGGCGAATAGTTAAAGTATCTAGAATGAAGCTGTAAATAACAGTTCATAAACTCACCACAATGGCGCTCGTGAGCAAAAACGGTATGATGTGAATTTAGCAGTTATACCCGTTAATGGAAAAAAGCAGCGATAGCCTAGTGGTTGAGAATTCGGCCTCTCATTCCGGGGGTGCTGGGTTCACATCCATCGCGCGCACCTCTTAACAAAAGCGTGTTTTTGACTTTAAATATTACTTGCTAACGGTAAAAGAAAACATCGTGAGGAAACCACAATTTAGAATTTATAAAAAAAAGTTATTCTAAGGTTTGTGAAGTCTGCCAACCCGCACTCGGCTAGCGTGGTAGACTATGGCTACTCTCATTATAAGAGGAGATCCATATTCCAACAGTGGAATGATAAATGTGTCGATTATTATTACTCTTTAATGGAAAGAAGTGGTCTAAGTGGAGAAATATACAATTTTTGGTGAATACAGCAGTCAATGAAATAGTTATATACTAAACCTTAGATAACTATTTACTTAATCCAAAACAATTAAGTAGTGCCTACTACCCTATTATACTCTAATAAGTTTGGACGTTACTTTTCAAATTTACCCTCTTGCGACAGTAGCGCCACCATACTTTAACACCTACGGATACACACGGATTTTCAACACATTAATCGCTCTTCTTGCCTATCTATATCTTCCATGGTTAACATTTCAGAACGTATTACTTAGTTTCTTGTATTGCAATAATGCACAAATCGCAACTAATGTTAAGGTTTAATCACAGACATTAAGTTTTACTACCGTCTAATATTTTGGTATTAAAAAAAAAATTTTGCTTGTTTGCTATTGATTATTCTATGATATTAAATTTTTTTGTGTCCATTATTAGATAATATTAAATTTTCATATTTATTTTGCTAATTATGGCTTAGCTGACTGTGGCCTTAAGTTTTTTTCAATTTGACAACTAGATAATTTGGCTTAGTAAAATATTAACACTTAAAATATTCGTCCTCGATGCAAATTGATCCCGCGATCTCCGATTCAGCACATAGGTTGCCAAAACAAAGGCAATTTGATTCACCTGCATCGTGTCTTATAAACGACTTGTATTAAATTCAGTTCCATTCATTAGTTCACTTTTCATTCATTGAACAATTATTAAGTAAGTAATTTAATAAAATATTTTGTTTCATAAAATGTTTCGTATTCAGTTATATTATTAACTAAGGGACAAAATGAATACAAATAATTCGATTGTATCTATTGGTGTAATTCATTCAGTCACAGTCATTCATTCGTTCATTTTTTATAATTTAATTTCAATAATACTTTGTTTCATAAATTATTCTGTTATCTAAATTATCACTCATGAGACAGATCGAATAAAGACATAATTCGATTCCATTTATGCTTTCGCTCATTTATTTAAATAAAATCCCATACAACACTGTAGAACCTTTCACCGTTCCTTCAGTGCACAGAT
Organism: Parelbella macleannani; assembly: GCA_018245755.1. Classification (NCBI taxonomy): domain Eukaryota; kingdom Metazoa; phylum Arthropoda; class Insecta; order Lepidoptera; family Hesperiidae; genus Parelbella; species Parelbella macleannani. Next base: position 1,495 of record DWEE01000365.1, on the reverse strand, counting down.
ATGCGCAGCAAAAGGCATTTTAATTATGCCACGCGTTTGAATCCACAGACTTCATAACGTGTAGAACTGAAATTTATTTTTAATTATTATTATTATGCTATCACGGTCTGGCCGTTGCAAGGTATGCAGAGAGCACCGAGTGCCAAATATATATATCTGTTACACATCTCATGTGCTTCTTCTATATTGGTCACTTTCTTTATAATATATGCACGATGGTGACGAAGACTACGTAATTATTACAAGATTTTTTTAGTTATCAGAGAATTTTTATTCTTCTTGAAGAGATGTATTGGCAAACGAATATTTTACTACTTTTAATTACCTAATAGCAAAAGAACTATGTTTACCACCAACAAAGCGTACACACCAACTGTACAGTTATTGGAAAAAACAAATTTACATGATTTATACTTCAATTTATTTCAATCAAAGATTTGAATACTATTCAAATTTATTTGTATGCAGTTTTTAAGGAACATACTAGATGTGTTCATTTAAACTTTACACTCACAAATAAGCAATTACAAAATTATCCTGCATCGAGTGTATGTATAAAATAATAATAATAATCGACCCATTGATCATTCCGCTGGTGAAATATGGGTCTCCTGTCGTATTGAGAGGGTTAAGGCCATAGTCTGCCACGTTGGTCAAGAGCGTGTTGGCAGACTTAACACACCTTAGAATTTTTTTTTATATATTCCAAGGTGTGCAGGTTTCCTCACGATGTTTTCCTTCATCGTTAGCAAGTGATATTTAAACCTAAAACGCACTTTCGTAAAGAAGTGCGCGCCATGGATTCAACCCAGCACCCACGAAGCGAGAGACTGAATTCTTATCCACTAGGCTGTCACTGCTTATGAGTGTATGTATACATAGCTGTAATTTAAAAAAGCAAATTTTTATAATGGTTAGCCATTTCTACAGAACTTGTAAGCTATAGCAAACATACGATAAGTGCGTAATGAGAGCGCTTAATCAGATTACTGGCGTTTTATACATATTGATATATACGCGATTGGTGTATTATGTATATTAAAATCTTGCAGTGGCCGTAATTAGATGATTATATTCACGATATCTACATTAAATATTCATCTTTCCCGATTTGTACAACCTGGAATTATTCAAGACGAGAGTGAATAGGCACTTTCTAGACGAGCGTGCTACATCCTAGGCTGCATCTCGCTTTCCATCAGCCAAATGCGAGCCTAGTTCTGCACAAAAAAAAGAATTATACGCTTGCAACCAGGGTTGAAAAAAAAACGTAACAACACGCCTGTAATTCCTGTAGGGGTAGGCGGAGGAGTGTAGTACACTGCCACGTACCATGTAGTTAAATTATACAATTAAATGAAAAACTGTTTTTATTCGTTATAATTATACAAGTAGATTGCTAAGGACTGGAACAACCTAAAGCGAGTGAATAGGCACTTTCTAGGCAAGCGTGCTACATCTTAGGCCGCATCTCACTTTCCATCAGGTGGGATTG
>DWEE01000364.1:0-18118 GCA_018245755.1 Parelbella macleannani | reverse complement strand
CTATTAATAACCTATGTTTTTTACATAAATTTACATGATTTTTATACACGTTATCTTTTTTAATCAGCTTATTTGTCATATTGGAGTGATTGACAAGATATTCAGCAGGGTTGGTGCAACAGATAATATAACAGCTGGTTATTCTACCTTCATGGTAGAGATGATCGAAACAGCAACGATAGTAAATCAGGCAACAGATCGTTCCTTGGTGATACTTGATGAAATTGGCAGGGGCACAGGAGTGTATGATGGCCTGTCTATTGCTCAGGCAGTAATTGAACACATTCACAACATAAATAAGTGCCGCGCCATTTTTGCAACTCATTATCATGAATTAACTAAAGTAAGCAAATACTTGAAGAACGTGAAATGTTTTTGTGTAAAAATAAGAGAGTGGAACGGAGAGGTTATCTTTCTACATGAAGTAATTGAAGGCATTGCAGATGAGTCATATGGAATACATGTAGCAAAACTTGCTGGTTTTCCTGATTCTGTTTTAAATAGAGCAAATGAAGTATTTGAAGAGCTAAAGGCTTGGGGAAAGTAACATTATATTACTCCACAATTATGGAGTTTTAGCAATCTATGGCGCTTTAATTTTAGTCAGCTTTCTGAGCAGCTAAATTAACGTAGCATTGATCTATTGCCACATTGGTCAAGATTCCAATTCCACCACCTACAACTGCACCTACAGCTCCTAATGCCAATTGAGTTCCAACTCCAATAGAGGAACCAATTATTAATGGAGCAAGAAAGTATAGCGCTAAAGCACAGGTTATTGCAGCTACACTTATAACAGCCAATTTTCTTGGACAAAGACCTATTTGTATATTACTAGGCTGTTGTTTGTTTATTGGATTGTCTTTTTTATTTACATCTTTTTTCTCTTCCTGAAAAACGGAGGCATTTTCTAAGAATTTTACCAGCTCTTGATTGTCAGATCTTTTCTTTGCAATATCAAAAGGAGTTTTCCCATAATCATCTTCAGCAGCTAAATTTGCATCTTTACTGACTAAAAACTTTACAAATTCGATAGCTTCGTCAGTTTTTGCTAAATATTTATCATAGCTTTTTGCTTCATTATCAAGTTGTTCATATTTGTTAACTTCTAGCTTACGGCTATCTTCAGCTTCTTTTCTTTGATTAAGAAATATTTCCATCTTAGGATTATGAGTAGCATATAGTTCTTTCTGTAACCTACGAGACGTTTTAAGATCCTCCTCATTCTTTGCTTCTTGTAATTGTGCTTTAAAGGTCTTTTCTTCATCTTTTTGAAGCTCTTCAATTTCATTGAGCTTTGCTTCATGCATGCTATTTATCTTTGATAAGTAACCAGTTTCTACCTTCTTGTCAAATTCTGCCTTACTCTCATGACGTGTTTCAACCATTCCCTTATACTCATTGTATAATTGAATAGCAAAATGCAACGCAGTTCGACCGTTTAGCCCATTTGAAAGCTTCATATTCTCTAATGCTTCAAATCCTTGATTTTTCGCATTTATATCTGCACCGTGATTGATTAGTGCTTTCGCACTCTTAAGATTGCCTTTGAGGACTGCGATGTGCAGCAAGAAACATTGATTATCAAGCATTTTATTAGGGTCTGCTCCTTGCTTTATCAAATATTCAACTATCTCATCATTAAAAATATGAGGATAAATAGCATATGCTAAAGCAGCGTCACCGGATCCATTCTTAGCTTCTAAAACTTCCTTTTTCGTCTTAGAAGGAAGTTGTTCTAAAATTTCTTTTAACTTTACTAGATTTCTATTTTGAATTGCCTCAAAAACACTTTTTACTAAATTTTCTTTGCTCATAACCTCACTTCCTATCGTACATAATATTTGTGTAAAGTATGGAGCATTACAATAAATCAAGCAAGCATTTACACGTATTTACTTGCCCAAAGGTTAATTTATTTTATAATCTTTCTGTATTCTAGAAATTTCAATTAAATGAACTGCTATAAAACTCATACGTGCAATGAACTGCAAAAAAGCGATGTAGAAAAGGAAGTTATTCTCTCTGGTTGGCTGTACCGTAAACGTGATCATGGTAATCTGATCTTTGTTGATTTAAGGGATTTTCATGGGGTTACTCAGTTGGTATTCAATAACGATAAAGATTTTTTTGATGAAATTTCGAATTTAAAATCAGAAAGTGTAATTACTGTCACAGGAATAGTCAAAGCTAGAACTAAAGATACGGTAAACAGCTCTATAGAAACTGGGGAAATTGAGGTTATAGTTAATAATTTGTGCATTGAATCGGAAGTTGAGTTTCACGGTGACGAAGAAATAGCGAAAGAAGAAAGAAGTATATTAGCAAGCATTGCCGGTGAGCAAGAATACCCAGAAAACATGAGATTTAAATATCGTTTTCTTGACTTAAGGCGAGAAAAAACCCGTAACAATATTATTCTGCGTTCACAAATCGTTGCGGAGCTCAGGAGGCTCATGATAGAGCAAGGGTTCTTGGAAATTCAAACTACAATACTTACTGCCTCTTCTCCTGAAGGTGCACGTGACTACTTAGTGCCAAGCAGACTAAATCCTGGTAAATTCTATGCATTACCACAAGCTCCGCAGATTTTTAAACAGCTGCTCATGGTTTCAGGGTTTGATAAATATTTTCAAATTGCCCCATGTTTCCGTGACGAAGACGCAAGGGCTGATCGTTCTCCTGGGGAATTTTATCAGCTAGATCTTGAAATGTCTTTTGTAACTCAAGAAGATATATTTCAGGTTATTGAGTCTACTTTATACAAAGTGTTTGCTAAATTTTCTCGCAAGTCTGTCGATAAAGATTTTCCGTGCATTACATACAAAGAAGCAATGCTCAAATATGGTTCTGATAAGCCAGATCTGCGCAATCCACTATTGATCAGCGATGTAACAGAAATTTTCCGTGATTCAGAATTTAATATTTTCAAGAGCAATATCGAGCGAGGTATGGTAGTCAGAGCGATTCCTGCTTCTAAAACAACAGAAGAACCTCGTAGCTTTTTTGATAAAAAAATAGAACATGCGCAAAAAGAGTTTGGCGCTAAAGGTCTTGGGTATATAACCTTTGATAAGGACGGCATTGCAAAAGGACCAATTACTAAATTCCTCGATGACAATAGGCTAAATTCCATAAAAGAAATAACAAATATAAAACCAGGAGATAGTGTATTTTTTGCTTCTAACAAGGAAAATGAAGCAGCAATAATTGCAGGGAAAGTGCGCACTCTTTTAGGTTCAGAATTGGGGTTAATAGATGACGATATCTTCAAATTCTGTTGGATTATTGATTTTCCATATTTTGTGTATGACGATAAGAGTAAAAAAATAGATTTCTTTCATAACCCATTTTCCATGCCACATGGTGGCTTGAAAGATTTAGAGAAAAAAAATCCACTGGATATTCTTGCATACCAGTATGATCTTGTTTGCAATGGAATCGAGCTATCAAGCGGAGCGATTCGTAACAACAAACTGGATATCATGTATAAGGCCTTTGCTATTGCAGGCTATAGTAAAGAAGAAGTTGATACGAAATTTTAGGTGCGCTTGTGCGTGCATTCAGGTTTGGGGTGCCACCTCATGGTGGAATAGCACCAGGAGTTGATAGAATGGTTATGCTACTTGCCGATGAACCAAACATTCGTGAAGTAATCTGTTTTCCTATGAATCAGCAAGGTGAAGATGTTTTAATGGGTGCTCCTTCTAAAGTAGAGGATGAGCATCTACGCGAGTTATCTTTGAAGATTATTGAATAAAAAATTTTATGGCAGAGTGTGGTAAACTGAAAGTCATGAACGATATTCAAAAAGCAATACTATCAGGCATAATCTGCAATATGATTGTATGGTATGAATTTACTCTATTTGGAATATTAACAGATACAATCATCAAAGTTTTTTTTCCATCAGAAGATCATTATTTGGGTGCGCTCAAATTCCTTGGTGTTTTTGCAATTGGTTTTGCATTTAGGCCAATTGGCGCAGTAATTTTTGGTTATATGGGAGATAAGTGTGGCAGAAGAAAAACTTTACTTACTTCAGTAGTATTGATTTCAATATCATCCGGAATTATGGGAATTATACCTGGGTATAAAGAGGTAGGGTTATTGTCACCTATATTGCTTGTATTTTGTAGAATAGTGCAAGGAATGACTGCAGGAGGTGAGACAAGTATTAATACAGCATTTACAATAGAGCATTCAAAAGATAAAAAAAATCTAGGCTTTTTAGGGAGCATGAAGCCTTTTAGTGGCGGTCTTGGATCGCTCTTGTGTATAATAATGGTGTTGATCTCCAAAAAGGTTACAGGTGAAAATTATGAAATATGGGGGTGGAAGTTACTTTTTTACTTTTGCTTTTTTATGGGAATAGTAGGTTTTTTGACTAGGTACATATTAGAAGAAAGCTTAGCCTATAAAGCTAACAAGCATGCTGACAATTTAGCGCATTCGCCATTTTTAGAATTAATAAGAAGCTACAAAAGACCCCTTATCATTTCGATTAATCTGGGGATTGCTCAGAATGCGATTACCTATGCAGCATTAATGTTTTATAATATATCAATAAAAGAGCTGGTTATTTTATCTATTAATGTTAAAGATTTAATGAGGATAGTAGTACAGATTGTATTTGCAGCATCTGCAGTACTTTTTGCAATTTTATCTGATAAAGTTGGAAGAAATCGCGTAATGATTCCTGTACTAATCATGCTATCTCTGGTTGGTACATGTGTATTGCCATTATTATCTTCTGTTAACCACTACGTTGTAATAATAACTTACTTATTGATTACTATACCAATAGGCGCATCTTTTGGAATGTATGGCTCTATTGTTTGTGAACTATTTCCAACAAAAGTAAGATGCACTGGTGTAAGCTTAGCAAATAATATATCTGCAGGTATTTTTGGCGGTCTTTCTCCATCGATATGTATGTGGCTTATAGAAAAAACTGAAACAAAAATTGCAGCAGGGATTTACCTTACTGTCTGTGCATTAATTAGTCTAATATCAGTACTTCAAATCAAAGCCAAAGATAGAAAAGTTGATTGGTGAAATTGCTTCAGTCGAAAGATAGCGCTTCAATAGACTTTTCGATGTGTCTAGAAATAGGTGCAGTAATAGTGATCTCTTTGTTATTTGGTAATTTTAAAGACAAAGACTGTGAGTGAAGGTGAATCTGATTTGCTACTCCATCAATAAAAGCTTTTTTACCACCATATTTACCGTCACCAAGAATAGGACAATTTATATGAGCTAAATGTGCACGTAACTGATGGGTTCTACCGGTAATTGGTTGTAATTTTAAATAAGCTACATTGTGTTTTAACCTTGCTATAATTGAAAAATGCGTAGTGGCATTCTGAGTTGAATTCTCATCAATGACCACTTTTTCTTGTCCTGAAATATATTTTTTCACCAACGGGTAGTCTATTGTTCCATTATCTTTGCTTGGTATACCAGCAGTTAATGCTAGGTAAGTTTTTTTTATTCTCCGTCCTTTAAATTCTTCCATAAGATATCTGGCAACACTAGCATTGCGTGCAAATATTATTACTCCACTTGTATCTCTATCTAGTCTATGGACAATTTTAAATATTTCTCTCTCTCTTATTTGGTGAAGTAAATCACTAATGCTAATTTTTACCTTTATGCCGCCTTGAACAATGACCCCTGCGGGTTTGTTTATAGCAAGTATGTATTCGTCTTCATATAATATGTTTTCTCTTAGTATGTTTACTAGCTTCTCATTATATTTACGATCAGAATTAGTATTTTCTATATAATCTAGGTATCTTATCGTTATAGTTTGTCCCGAATTTACCCTATCGCTGGATTTTGCCGTGCAATTATCAACTTTGATTAATCCTTTCCTTAAAGACTTCTCAATTGCAGATTGTTTCAAATTGGGAAAAATTCTTCTGATGTACCTGTCGAGCCTAACGTTATTGTCTTCTACTAATATGGTTTTGATACCTTCTGACATCTTACCTACAGAAATTTTATAATGAAAGTAGCGTACACTGAAATCTAATAGCACACAATCCTACCTAATGTACTTTCAGTGTCTGTTACCTCTACATCTATCATTCGAGCGTAATTGGTTAAAACGAACTTAAAGGAAATTCTATAATAGCCGAATACTTTCCTATAATCGAGGAAGATATTAATGATATCTCTTTCATCTTAGAGAGGTGAGTACTAGGGCCTAACTTCGTATACTCAATGTTGTTAGCTAAAGGTGTTGCTTTTTCTACATTAACATTTGTAGTGTGATATGTCCGCCTGTAAGGACTATATCTTTGTTCTTTTATTTCATTCATTTTAGTACTAGGGCCTGGACACGCTTCAGTGTTAGGCCCTAACTTCATACACTCAATGCCGTTAGCTAAAGATGTTACTCTTCCTACATTAACATTTTTAGTGGGATATGACCACCTGCAAGGACTATGTAATATTTGTTCTTTTACTCCATCCATTTCAGCTGGACACGCTTTAGTGTTAGTCCCTAACTGCACACATTTAATGCGGTCAGTTATAAGTGCTACTCCTTTTTCATTAAGTTTAGCGTTATACTGTAATTGTTCAATTTGATTAGCTTGATCTCTTATCATACGTTCAAAGTTGATAGATAGATGTAATTCTATTTCTCTCAATATATGTGGTGCTATGTGTTGCACTGTCATTAATGCTTTGTTTCTGAGTATACTTAATTCTAAGTTAAGCTGCGTAAGTATATCTAGTGCTCTTTGTTCTGCTTCCACTAGAAGATTACTTCTGCCTTGACGTTCAGCTAAATCTCTTACAGTTTCACCGCATTGATCAGGCAATAAAGTACTTGCACCATGGCATAGTAAGGTTATTATTACTATCCAGTGTCCATGTTCGACAGCATAACTTAAAGGACATTCCCCTGAGTAATTCTGTGCATTAACATTTGCTCCATATTTAATTAAGGTCCTTACTACTGCCGGATGGTTATACTTGGCAGCTTCATGTAAAGCAGTTGATCCTAAATCGTCACTTTCATTAGCATTTACTCCATTTTCTAATAAAGTATGTACCATTAAATTAACACCACATCTGGCAAAATAACGTAAAAAATTAGCTCTTATAAATTTTATCACATCCTTCCGTATTTCAAGTTCCGTTATAGTAGATACTGTTTCTGGATAATTATATGGATGAATAGAAAGTAATATTTTCTGTGGATCATTCGTCTCAATACTTGCTCCATTGGTTATTAGATAATTAATTACTTCTCTATGCTTTCCTACAACAGCAAGATTAAAAGGAGTCCATCCCCATGTATCCTGATAGTTAATCTCTGCTCCATAGTTTATTAAGAGCTTTACTGCTTCCAAATTACCAAGCGCAGCAGCAATATGTAAGGGAGTTCGCCCCACTAACATATCCTCTATATCAACACTTGCTCTACATCGTAATATAGCCTGTAATAGGATATCTAATATTGATGTATTATTCCTTGCAGCAGCCCAATATAAAGGACTCCATCCAAATACATTCACTGTCTCAATATTTTCGCCAATATTCTCATCGTTTTCTATTATACAATCCACCATTGCTTTATCGACATTTGCAACAGCAAGATGTAAAGGAGTAAGTTTAAGCGCCCCATTCCTCTTAACATCTGCTCCATTCTTCATTAAGTACTTTACTACTTCTTTATGGCCATGACCGGCAGCCTCATATAAAGCAGTCAATCTCGCTAGATCCTCTGCATTAACATCTGCCTTATTTTTTACTAAGATTTTTGTTATTTCTATATCGCCATTTGCAGCTGGCTGATATAAAGTAGTCCGTTGAGATGAATCCATACTATTAACATTTGCTCCATTTTTTATTAGCTCTGATACCATTTTTACATTGCTATTTTCAGCAGCCCAATGTAAAACATTCCATTCAAAAAATGGCCCTTTTGCGTTAATATTGATTCCTTTTGCTTTACACAGAGCATTGAATACATTCATCAAGTTAAAATCCATAGCTAAACACAATAATGCGTATTGATCATACCCACTATGTATATCGTAATTTAATGTAAACCAATAATTTACATTAAATCTAGCTTTCTTCCACTCGTAATACACATCTTTACTTGCTTTCTTTAGCTTCTCTATTGCCTCTAGTATCTTTTGTGTATCTAACATCACTGGCATTTTCTCTGATGTTTTTCGCACATTCAGTACATCTTCTGTCGTCACTGCTTTTGATTTTTCTGATGTCTCTTGTACACCTAACTTTTTTAGTACTCTCTTTAATATCTTTTGTGCATCTGATACTCCTTGCTCTTTTAGTATTTTTTCTGATTTCTCTAATGTCTGTGGTATATGTTGCACTTTTAGTCTATTTTTTAATGGCTCTGGTGTCTCTTGCACTATTGGAATCTCGTTTGATATTTCTAATTTATGCGATACCCCTTCTAACATTCTTAATACTTCTTTTCTCTCCAGTATCCTTGCTTTATTTAGTAGCTCTTTTATTTTTTCAATTACATTATCTTTGCTTAAATCTGCCTTCTGATCAACTATACCTAGTATTATTTCCCATTGCTCATATGACATTACCATAGCTTTACCTCATACTATAGAATATTATTCTTAACGCTATACATTATGATGTAATGGTCAATATATTTTTTCTATAAGTGCAACATTAGAGACTAAAGACCTGTGAAAACCAAGCTTGCTTAAAACCACTTAATTGGGTACAATTATAAGTTATAAGGCAGCAAAATGACAGCTTTTATTCCTTTGGTTATTTTTTTAATCTTGTACCTTGGAAGTGGTATCTACTTTTCCTTTATCGGAATTGATAATCCGCTTCGCCAAGTTTCACCAGTAATTTGCCTACTACCTGCATTATTTTTTGCTGTTGCGCGCAATACAAGTAAAATTCAGCATAACATCGATACTGTTATTGAGGGTATGGGTGATAAAAATACCCTTACTATGTGTTTAATTTTTCTATTTTCTGGAGCATTTTCTGTGGTGACTCAATCAATTGGTAGTGCAGATACTGTTGCTGATTTAATTCTCAATTTCCTTCCAGCAAGATTACTACTGCCTGGAGTATTTTTGGCTTCCGCTTTTATATCAACTGCAATTGGTACATCTATGGGAGTTGTTGTACTAATGGTACCAATAGCTGTTAACTTAGCAAAAAGTGGTGCTTTTGGTCTTGAAATAGGAGTTGCAACTGCGGTAGGTGGTGCTGTATTTGGTGATAACCTCTCAATGATTTCTGATACTACTATTGCATCTGTTTCTTCACAGGGGGCCACGATAAAGGATAAACTTAAAGTGAATTCTAAAGTAGCATTTGTTGCCAGCATTACAACGCTTGTCTATCTGGCAATTATGGCAGATAGTACAAAAATTATTCCTACATCAAATTTAGATTATTTATCAGTAATAAAGATTATTCCTTATATTTCTTTAATAATCATGGGGTTATTTGAAGTTACTACTTTAGTAACAATAACTATAAATATAATTGTTGCTAGTGTATTAGGGATGACTTTTTTTGACTATACTATCATTCAACTCTCTCATGACATATATGACGGTTTCAAAAAAGTAAACGAGATAGTGATATTTGCTCTATTTATTGGCGGATTGAGTCATATAATGTACAAGCAGGGTCAAAAGGCATTACACAAACTTATCGATGAAAGCAATATCACAAAAACTAAAGCTGAATTTGTAATAGCGGGCATAGCATCTATGTTTACTGTTTTAGTTGCTAATAATACCATTGCTATTTTATTAAGTGGCGATATTGCAAAAAGGCTCGCGCAAAAGCATAATATTCCGTCATACCGTAGTGCATACTTGTTAGACATTTTTGCTTGCGTTACAAAAGGCATTTTGCCTTATGGTTCCCAGCTGCTGCTAGCAGGTAGCATTGCTTCTGTCTCACCTATTTCTTTGTTAACACAAGTTTATTACTGCTTTATTTTAGCAGCAGTTACAGTAGGTGAAATAATCATCAATGGCAGACGTTGCGCGGCTACAACTTAATGTACGAAGATTTCTATTCATATTACATTTTTGTGCCCATAAGAAACGAGTTGCCATTTTCATCAGCTACTTGGATAATAGATATATTCACAAAATTGTTCCATTTTTCTCAATAGATTTTGGTTTTCTTTTCTCCTTATTAGCAGAGCATAAAACTTAGCTTTTTAATAAATCTCATTTTAACTCCAATACACTAACTATGAAACAATCCATATTGCCATCAAAAACGGAATTTATATTGCCAACTTCATGTCCAGTCCTTAAATCCTTTACCATTTGATATGGATGCATAACATACGATCTGATCTGACTGTCCCAACCTATATCGCATTTCTTGCCATATTCTTCGGCCATTTTCTGTTCTTTTTTTTCCAATTCAATTTGATATAAACGTCCTTTAAGTAGTTTAAGTGCTTCATCTTTATTTTTATGTTGAGAACGATCATTTTGGCATTGAGCTACAACGCCTGTTGGAATATGCGTAATACGTACCGCGCTTTCAGTCTTATTTACATGCTGACCACCTGCTCCAGAAGCACGGTAAGTGTCGATCTTTAAATCCTTTTCATCCACAACAATATCTATTGAATCTTCAATCACTGGAGTTACTCCTACACTTGCAAAACTGGTATGACGTTTACTATTTGCATCAAATGGTGATATTCTAACCAATCTATGAACTCCACTTTCGCTTTTTGCCCACCCGTAAGCTTTTTCTCCGATGATCTTTATTGTTGTAGATTTTATACCAACTGCATCACCATCTAATTTTTCTACAACTTCAACTTTAAAATTGTGATAAATTTCTGCCCATCTTGTATACATGCGCATGAGCATCTCAGTCCAATCATTGCTCTCTGTTCCACCAGCTCCTGAGTGGATTTCTAAAAAGCAGTTATTGTTATCTGCTTCACCAGTAAATAAGGATTCTGTCTCTTTAAGTTTGATTAATTTCTCTAGCTTTACTAACTCACCTTTAACTTCAGAAAAAAATTCTTCATCATTCTCATCAATAGCAGATTTCATCAAGCTGATAGCATCGTTGTGATCGCTTTCTAGCTTTGAAAACGATTCTATGTCATGCTTAATTTTAGAGCGTTCTTTTAAAATTTCTTGTGCTTTTTGATTGTCTTGCCACAGATTATCATTCGACGCTTGAGAATCCAGCTCTTCAAGACGCAACTTCAATCTTTCTATGTCAAAGACACCTCCTGATAAGAGAAATACTTTTATTTAAGCATTGAAAGTATTCAAGGATTTCTGGATGGGTTTTCATTATACTTTAGATTTTAATATATTTACTATTAATAATAGTAACAGCAAACAAAATAAAAATTTAACCATATACTAGTTAATTTGAAATAATCTTATTATACTTTGATCTTCAAAGGAATCAAGCATATATATTTAAGGGCAAAATAATGAATGTTGAAACAAGTTCTCATTATGGTTTAAACAAAAAGGCTATTGATGACTTAATAGAGTCTCTCGATAATCAAGAATTAGAAAATGTTCGTAGTATTTTAAAAACGATAGATAGCGTTCAGTTAGCTTATTTTTTATCTACTTCGATCAGTGATCACAGGGAGAAATTAGTTAATATCCTCGATCAACATTTGTTAAGTGATGCCTTAGTACATGTAGTACCAGATTTACAAGTAGAGATTATAGAAATATTGGGAATAGAAAATACAGCAAAGTTACTAATGCTTCTTGATGTAGAAGATATAGTAGCCATAGTGAAAGATTTGGATAGAAAGTCTATAGAAAACATACTTAACTATTTACCCAATGCAACTCAAAAATTAGTAGAGGAATTGTTATCATACCCAGAAGAAAGTGCAGGAAGGTTGATACATAAAAATATGATTATAGCTCCATATTATTGGACGATAAATCAGCTAATGGAATTCTTGCGCAACTATAAAAAAATACCAGAAACATTTTATCAAATTTTCATCATTAACTCGAAATTAGAACCCATGGGTAGTTTCAACTTAAATAAGGTAATATCTCACTCAGGAGAAACAATAATAAAAGAGATAATGAGTCAAGATATAAAAATAATTAAAACTGGAATGGACCAAGAAGAAGTAGCAAGAATATTTAAAGATTACTCTCTATTATCAGCCCCAGTAGTAAATAAAAATGGTAAAATTATCGGTGTAATCCTCATTGAAGATGTAATCAAAATTGTTCAACAAGAAGCAGAAGAGGATGTACTTAAAATAAGCGGTGTATCTTCTAAATCTGATATAAATGCTCCTATACATAAAACTATAATTAAAAGGCTACCTTGGTTATTATTTAACCTCTTAGCTGCAACAATATGTTCTATAGTAGTTGGCTTTTTCGATAACGTAATAGAAAGTTTTATAGTACTACCAATAATGATGCCAATAATTGCATCAATGAGCGGAAATGCAGGATCCCAAACGGTAACACTAACTATCCGGGCAATCGCAACAAAATATCTAACTGAGCAAAATGCAAAAAGAATACTCATGAAAGAATTTTTAATAGGTATGATAAACGGGATAATTTTATCTACCATTTCACTCGTAGTATTAGTAATTAGATTTCACAATTTCAAAGTGGAGATGATTTTTGTGGTCTCCATGATTATGATGTCAATTATTGCAACATTTATTGGCACTTTCATTCCTATAATGCTCCATCGCTTAAGATCCGATCCTGCTGTTTCCTCTTCAATCTTAACATCAGCAACAACTGATATTCTCTCAGCTCTTATATTTTTTGGTCTAGCCACGATCTTTTTGTTAAATAGCTGAATCTTGCTATATAAAAAATTGCTTTACAAGCTTTACCTGCCACGTTATCGTTACTCATAGGTGCATTGAAGAAGAAAAATAACAGTCGATAAAGAAATAAAAGCACATGAAACTGGGCTGCTTTAGTTTTAAAAATACAAACTAAAATAAGATGCTAAAAAGATCTAGCAAAGCAAGAATTTTTTAGCTATAGTGTAATTTAATATAATGAACACACGGGGTGTTGAGTTAGATGCACTGTATTATGTACATTATTCAAAAAGCAATTCTGACTTTTTTAAGTAAATATCTAATCTAGTAAGAAATCAAAAGAAAGGCACACTGTTACTTAGGATTAACGTGAGGTTTCTACAGTAAATTTGTAGAGCAGTTTAGTACAGCTGTATAAGAGTCAAATGAATCAGATATTAAAACCAATCTTCAGAAAAGAGATTAGCGGTAAAACAATCTAAATATTAACATTAAAATATAGGGGGCTTTATGTTAGTTAAAGAAGATATAAAGGAACAAGTAACAGATAATCAAATGGATTATGTAGCTAATGAATCAGCAACAGTTGATTACGAAGATAGATTATCTGAGGATATTAGCAATGGTACATGGCATAGCGATTTGGATGATGCTGCAAGTGATGAAGTAATGAAAAAGGCAACTTTTTTTGTTAAGACTTTTGTTAAAGAATTCGAGGAAAAATTATCTGAATGTTCTAAAGAAGCAAAACCAGGTTCAAAAACACGAAAACCAGGCAAAATATTAACCCATGTCAACTCTATTGTGAATAATGTCATTCCACCAAGCCCATTGAAACTAGGTATTTGTAAAATAAGTGAAGGTATAGATTTTCTTGCTGCAAAAAAACACAAGGACAGAGTGAAAAAAGCTTTTGCAGCACTTGTGCTTTTAGAAGATCAAATGAGAAAGATTTTAGTAGAGGCTAGCTTGGAGATTTTTCAAAAATTTGAGAAGCAATTAACTGGAGTTGTGGATGCTGATTCCTCTTCTTGGAAGAGGGGAGTTGAGAAGTTAGCAATAGACGCTGCATCTAGAGTAATAAATTACATTTCAGTTAGTAATGAGAAAGGAGAATTTCCCGTTTCTCACATAACTAAAGGTGTTGTTTTAGGTGAATCAAAAAAGAGGCGTCCACTTGCTACATGTTTTGGATATCGAGTAAAAGATAAGCAAAGTGGTGAAATTTCGCTAACTTCAGCATTATATGGAAATGTAGGAATAAAAAAAATAGAAGATAATGCTACTAAGTATTATCAATTGAATGAGCATGAAAAATACGGCTATCGGCTTCCCTTTACGTGGGAATTAGAAGAATGGTGGAAGGTAAGCGAAAAATATATGCCCGCTGACCCACCTAAAGAAGAATATGTGTATATCTTGGATGAGGAAGAAAAGAAAAAGTTAGTTAGTAATATATTGAAAGAGATTAGTGGAAACGATCCAGTGAGAAAAAAAGATATAGAAAAACTGAATGAAAAGATCGAGAAATTGCACGTATATAGTGAAGACAAAGATAAAAATACATTTTCCTTTAATTTTGGCCACTTACCAGAATTCTTTATTAAAAGAGAAGAGGTGTTAAACGAATTAGAAAAGAAGTTAAGTAGTAAAAATCAAGAAGTGGAAATGTCACGAGTGGTCTTAATTAAGGGGAAACATGGAACAGGAAAAAGTGAATTGGCTAAGAACTGCGCGTATAGTAAGAAGAATGACTGGAAGAGAGTTGCATGGATAGATGCTACAACATATAGTACTCTTTCACAATCATTTCGTAATTTAGCTAAAGAATTAAAAATTCCAATAGAAAATGATATGAATCTCAACAGTGTTCGAGATAGAGAAATTGAATCTATTGTCAAGGATATATATAAGGATTTTCGAAATGTAAAAAGTCTTTTTATTTTTTATAGCGCCAGTGAGTATGCGGGGATTGAAAAATTTTTACCATCTCATTTTCCTGATTTGTTTTTTCGTAGAGAAAAGCCTTACGTTTTAATTACTTCTCGCAACGAGAAAAATTGGAAAGAGGAAATAGAAAAGATAGAGTTAGATAATGGATTTTCTCTAGGAGAAGCGATAACATTTATTGAAAGAACCTTAGGAATAAAAGATAGGTTACAAAATTGTTATCTAGTAGAGTTAGCAGAAACATTGGACTTTCTTCCATTAGCTTTGGCACAAGCAACAGCATATATCAAACAAGAAAAGTTTGATATTATCCAATATCTGGAACGCTACGATAAAGCAATGAAAGAATCAAATCTTGATTATTTTGAGGTACAGAGTATCTCTCCAGAATTATTTACAACTTTGAAAGTTAATTTTGATAAAATAAGAAGAGAAGAAAATATTGGGCAGCAATCGCATGATATTGTAACATGTATGGCTTACTTGAGCCCTAATCAAATTGACATAGAAGAAATTTTCCTTCAGAAAAAATCAGAAAAAGATAAGCAACAGGTTTTGGACACTCTTGATCGATTTCATAAATTTTCAGTGATTGAGTTAGAGGAGTCAATAGCAAGGATTCATAAAGGGGTACAAAAAATAATACGAACAGAGAAAGAACGAGAGGGAACAGAAGAAGAAACTCTAAGAGTAATTATGACATCATTTTTCTTTACAAATGTAAATCACATCATATCTGTTTGGAATTATGTAAGTAAATATAGCAAATTAGTTAATGAATTTATTGATTTTCTTTGTAATGGAAGTACTATCTTACATTTGCTAGCTAAAGATGGTAATAAGGAAGTTATTGAACTCACATTAGAAAAAATAGATCCAAAAAAATTAAGCAAAGTTGTTAATTCTGTTGATGAAGAAAACCTCACTGCTTTAGACTATGCTGTTATGCATGGTCATTCAGATATCGTTCAATACCTTATAGAGAAAGGGGGTAGTATAGATATGCAGAACGAAGGTGCTATGCACTGGGCTGCTAACAATGGTGACTTAGAGATCGTTAAATGTCTTATAAAAAAAGGGGCTGATGTAAATCTACAGGACGAAGGTGGTATGAGCCCTATGCACTGGGCTGCTAACGGTGGTAATTTAGAGATCGTTGAATATCTTGTAGAGGAAGGGGCTAATGTAAATCTACAGGACAAAAGTGGTATAAGCTCTATGCACTGGGCTGCTAACAGTGGTGCCTTAGAGATCGTTAAATATCTTGTAGAAGAAGGGGTTGATGTAAATCTACAGGACGAAGCTGGTATGAGTCCTTTGCACTTTGCTGTTATTCATGGTCACTTAGATATTGTTAAATATCTTGTAGAGGAAGGGGCTAATATAAATCTACAGGACGAAGCTGGTATGAGCCCTATACACTGGGCTGCTATGCATGGACACTTAGATAGTGTTGAGTACTTTATAGGGAAAAGGGTTAATATGAATCTAAAAGATATTGATAATAACACTATTGTGGACTACGCTGTGATGTCTGATTACCCAGACATCATTGAGTGCCTTTTAGAGTGGGGAGCTAATGTAAGCCCAAGATATGAGAATTTTTTATATCTTTATGCTATTGCCAATAATTACCAAAGTATTATTTACTACCTTACGAAAGCGCAATCGATTGCGACTCCATTCAAAAGAAAATCAGAAACAATTTCACATATGCAATCACAAGTATTAATGGAAGGAAAGCCAATGACTTCAGATTTACAAAGTCACATTTTATCAGATTCAGGACAGCACCCGTATGAATTATCTAAAAAAAGAAGATTAGAAAATGTTAGTACAATATCTGAAGAAAATGCATCAAATATACAACCGCTTCAAGGTAGTCAGAATCTACCATCAAACATATCAATGCAATTTGAAGGTCTTGCTGATAGAACGGAAAGCATGATTGATATAAATAGTGAGATGCCTGCATGTTCATTTAACAGCGTTGCTGTAGAACCTGTGAATAACGAGAATTTACAAGTAGACTAGTTTTATAATAAGCTATTTAATTTTATGAGGGGAATATTTCAAAAACCCGAGAAATAAAATAATGAATTGATATAAAGAAAAGTTCGTACGAATCAAGCGGTAGACTAACTGATCCCAAAAAGAACAGTTCTCACACTAGATGATTTTGGGTACTGAAAGTAGTCATACCATTTAGTACATTGCAGTAAAAAAATAGAAGTGTTTTTGCAAGCACTGGCTTTAGTTTTAAAAATACAAACCAAAATAAAGTGCTAAAAAAGTTCTTGCTCTGCTAGATCTTTTTAGCTACAATGTGTAGTTCAACGTAATGAATACATGGAGTGTTGCATTAGATGCAGTGTATTATGTACATCATTCAGAAAGCAATCCTGGCTTTTTTAAGAATATATCTAGTTTAGTCAGAAATCAAAAGAAAAGCACACTGTAATCAAAGTTACTTAGGATTACCATGAGGTTTCTACAGTAAATTTGTAGAGCAGTTAGTACAGCTGTACAAGAATCAAATAAATTAGATGTCAAAACCAATCTTCAGAAAAGAGGTTTACGACAAAACAATTCAAATATAGGGGGCTTTATGTTAAGTAAAGAAAATATAGAGGAACAAGTAGTAGATAATCAATCTAGGTTAATAAGAATACAAAAAGAAGACACACTGCTATCTAGCAGTCAGCAAATATTAAAGCTGCCAGAAGGTTTTACAATAGGGAAAGCAATTGGAAGAGGGGATTGTTTTTTTGATGCAGTTGCACAAGGACTTAAGCAATTAAAGCCTGAAACAAACTTTACTGTGAAATCTTTGAGAGAAGTTTGTAGGAAGCAAGCTTTAAGTAGTCAAGAAATGAAAGAAAAGATTATAGCAGATGCTAGAAATTGTGAAGATTCTACAGTAGTTCTTCCAGAGCCTGGTATTGATGATGAAGAATTATGGAAGACTTATTTTATTGGTATAGAATACAGTGCTGAAGATATAAAAAAGATACAGAAAGACAATAAAGACGTATTTATATTGTTAACCAGCTTACATTATGGAAGTACATTACAAGCTCCTGTGTTGGGTAGGCCTGAAATTGAGGGAAGCATGTTTTGTAGTGAATATAATGTTAAGCTCCATGTCATCGAAAATCTGCGCTATTCAGGGTGGTCAAGTTATCTTATTGATGAGCTAGGATCTAGATCTGTAAGTACAAATTATAGTGCCCAAAATACTATACTTTTAACATAAACATCAACATGTGGGCAGCACTTGTTGCCGTCGAACGAGGGACCGTTGGAGTGTTGGGCAATAAAGTCTTTGTAATATGAAGCGGCTAATGGGCTCGGCACTTC
>DWEE01000363.1:0-18133 GCA_018245755.1 Parelbella macleannani | reverse complement strand
CCGCATCGTACCCATGCAATAGAAATATTCGTGAATCATTCAAGTCATTCGTTATTCCTTAGGGGTGGAATAATAAATCGAAGAGAAAGTAATATATAGGGGTTACAAGTCGCTCCCCAAGGATGGCACGCGCTGTTACGATGTAAGAACAGCTGCTTGTCATTGTACTACCGTCCAAATAAATTTCCGTTGTAAATCAATACAATAAATACTCTTTCACGGTATTTATTAACTTCTTTCGAGTGTTCTACTTCTTCTTACAATCTTTTATTTAATGCAATATTAAATAATTAATTTGAACTGTTTTCCTCACAGAACGAGGAGTATTAAGGGCACAGCCAAAGACTGCCCAATTGGTCAGTAACTTGCTGTTAATAATCTCATACCCCATAAAAAATTATATAAAATTAATAAAATTATTGTAATTTGTTATTACTTGTATCATTTCAAGTTAAAAGATCACTGAATAATCCTTGTTAAGCCGGCTTTTGCATTGACAGGATTTACGCAATAATTTAGCGAAGGGCTTATCTTTTTTATCTGTTGAATGCATTGATAACAAAAAAGATATAGGTAGTTATACAATCGATAACATACGTTTACATGAACACGTTCACAGCCCGATTAGCGGTAGGTCTAATATACACTCATAAATAGATATCTTGGGACATCTCCACATAAATATATCCATAATTATATACATATAAATACATCCTTAAATAGTTACTTTTTACAACAAACATAGAATAATTTCACTTGAGCTCATCAAACAAATATTTTTCTGGGGTACTAATTCCGGGGTATAGAGTTATTATTCCTATGAACATAACATAATATTGCGTCTGTATTTTCCCGAAACGGTAAAAAGAGAAATGTTGTACGCTCACATTCCACCAGGAATATTATACGACCGATGTTATAGAGGGTAAATTATTTATGAATGATTGGAATACTGGCCAGTGAGACTAAATTCGCGGGTGGTGTACCGTCACGGTGGTCGGCCACCACGCGCCCGTTGCTAGAGAAATCGGCACGAGCGAACCGTAAAGCGGTCACATTGACAAACAAAAATCCTGTATTTTTTAAATGAATCAAGTAAATAACCTTCTTTTCTAATCATAGTAGTATTGTCATCGTGTGAAGAAACTGAATTTTTTTTTGATAAAATTGGATTCAAAAATACCAGTTTTTTTTGAATAAAATCTTCAGTTTATCTTTCCGCTGTTGGACACAGGCCTTCCTTCTCTTTTTTGATAAGGACATAACAAGCTGGCCGAGTGTTGTTTGAAGAGACGGCTTTTATATTAGGTATTATTAACATTGGAGGAGACTTCCCTTAGTTAATTTGACAAAAGACGCGATTTTTAAAGGACATACAAACAGGAGTTTATTGTTAGTGTTATAGGCTAATTAAGTGACAGGTTAGAATGAGACAAAAAAACTTGGGTTCTTCAAGTGTCAAAATGTATTTCACGATCACAACGATTACTGAATGCCTACAATATAATGACCCAAGCGGCCTTAGAAAAATTGATGATGTAATGTTTACTCAGGCCTCACTTATACTATAAATTAAGTCAACCGTCGAGGAAAACGACATACTTGCCACAAATTTATAAATAAACTTATATACAAGAGTGGAATATAGCGAGACTACCAGTTTTCTTATAACCCAATCAAAATCGAATAAACCGGACACCGATAAATACAATTTAAGCAGTACTCTGCGACATTACTAATGTAATATTTTAAAGCACATTTGTGGGATTTAAAAAAAACAAAAGTGGTCGCAAAACGTCGCTGAACACAGCATAACACTTCGAATGCAAACGGGTTTCAATCGGGCCAGTTAATCTTACTCGGTGACATTACGCTTGCCAAATCGGTTAAGGCCTTTCCACCACATACCGTATAAGAAATCGAGCGAGCTTACAGTTTATTGATTTTATTATTAAGATACGAAAAAAAATTCTTTTACTTTGACACAGCGCATTTCTTATCTTTAAAAAAAGAAAAACAGAGATTAAAAACCGCGTACAGATAAAGAAAATATCGGAACGAATTCACCGGCATTGTTATTAAACGAACGGTCAAGGTTTCGCCGATAACGAAAAAAACAGTACAATCGCGAAAGCGCCTGAAAAATTTCAATATAAGGCGGTCGAAAAAAAATTCACATTAAAATTCACTTGAGATATTAAAACCTTTCATTCATTCACTCGAGAACGCACTGGCACTCAAACGTTTAAAAAGAAACACATCGAATTATGTTCGCTCGTTCGAAATTCGAAAATCGCGAAACTTTTGGCGCGAGCGTCGCGTGTCGTTGTTCGAGCGGTACTAAAAAAAGGCGGACGCGACGCGAATCGTCGTCATAATAAATCGTCCGGTTATCTCTATCCATTTACTACACTGCATTCAGGCGTCACGTAATCACTCAGTGGACTATGTATTGTTGTGCGGTGTAAATCAAATGGACATTACAGCTGCCGGCAAGTATGTGCCTGCCTGAACAGTGACTGTTGCAAAAAGTATTATGAATTCTGAAAAAGCGGATGCTTCAGGGCTGTTTAAGCGAGAATGCTTCAACAATCTAATTATTCGTTCACCATCCACTTGGTGCTGCATATTTTTTAAAGAAATTTCAATTTACTTTAATAATGGGTAATATTATTTTTAGGTATTATTTTACGTACGTAACATCATGCCTGTAATCTACGAAGAGGTAGGCAGTGTAGTGTAGAACACTCCCAAGTTACACTAGTTACTTTTAAGTCCCACCTTGGAATAGGAGGCGAGCGTTTTATTATACACCGTATTCAAATCCTGACTGAGTAATAACTGGTAATTTAAAGTTAGATAAACCCAATAGTACCCGAGCTGGGGAGCGAGCGGTCCCGAGTTCGATCCGAGTTTAGATCTGGTGGCCGCATTTGCTACCACTCGACTATGTAGGTATCATTTTATAGTAATATCCTGTAAGTATCAAAGGAGGTAAATTAACAACTAAAATATAAAGCTGCCTACATACAATGCTGTACAGATTAACTAATACTTAAAAAGTGCGTAAAAACGGTTAAAACGTAAATTAAAAATTAACATGTGTTAAAAACTGTATATGTATTTTATTAAAACGTTTAAATTTGATATACACATACACATGTCTATATATAGCGTTAACCTTATCTACGTATGTGTTTTCAGATGAAATTTAGGATGTACATAGATAAATGTTTGAAGATGAAATAAACTTGCACGAAGAACATATACAGATGAATCTTAACCAACATTAAACCAGGTATTCTCTGCCTATTCCGTAAGAAACTCAGCGTGTTGATCCAATAATATAAATAAAACAGTTGATATTAAGTTTATATTTACACTTATACCTAGTTCTAACATACTATTATAACCATTATACCCCCGTCTAACATAATCACTCCGTCTAATATACCAAGCAATATCTACCTACCTATCGTCGATATAATGAACACCACGTATTCCTCGAAATGCTTACGTAACACCCCCTTTAAAATGTTTTCTAAAGCGGAAGCAATACAAAATATATTACAAATGAACAATAGACATTAAATAAGGAAAGTACGTCCGTATGTACGTCTTTATAATTATACAAGCGAATCATAAACTTTTATAATAACCTAACCCAGACTTTGTCAAAGGAATAAATAGGTGGTGAGTATGTATGGTGAGTGAGTAATGGTGAATAAATAGCTTATTGTCAGAGTACTCGTAGATCTATTAAAATCGCAATAAACCTTCGATCCCTACCTTCAAATAATAATAATAATAATAACACCACCTAGAATGGAACCTACATTCTAGAATATTAAAGATGAATATTGTAGTTTGAAAGAAATAGCTAGAAAAACAGCTTGAAACAAAAAGAAAAACAAGAACGAATCAATAGATACAGTAGACAGTTTTCTCTATAGAAGCGAACGATCAGCAATCATCTCCCACAATTTCCGTTATACGATGACGATACCGTGATTTATCATTGTCTATATTTATTTATTACCAACACCTCATAATGTTATCTGGAGCTAGATGACATTTAATCCACAATCGTTCGATCGAAACTACACTTAGTTTATAATACTGGAATCATTTGCAATCATAACATATTCGAACCTTGACATTGTGACGCATAATTATCTTGAATTACGTCATAATAATATGGATTTATACTGAATACATAATAAAATGAATTTTCTAAAGGATATTAGTTCTTAGTGATTCATCATAGTCATCATCATCAACACTGTCATTCCACTGTTGGAGACAGTTCTCTTTCTGAAAATGAGAAAAGGGTCAAGGTCATAAGACTGCCACGCTAGCCAAGTGCGGATTGGCAGACTTCACACATCTTAAAGAACGTTACGACAACTCTGAATTATGAAGATTTCCACAAAATAAAATATTCCAACACTTTAAAAACATTAGGAGAACTCTGGGTGTGGAAGTTGTCTTATGATTTTCCCTTTAATAGTTACAGAAAATAATAAATTTTATTTATATCAAATTTACATTGTAATAAATCTTACATTAGAATTAGAGGAACACCGCGTGCCAAAAATCACTTATCTTTATAGACCAACCATAGATAAATTATAAGAAAAAAATGTAAATTCATGCAGTAGGTACCCTTTATACAAAACCAAAAGTGATTATGCGGTCCGACTCATAATTGGGTATTTTGATGATGTCATCAAATTCACTAAGCTAAAAACATAAAATACCTAGTTTTGTATGGTCTCGAAAACATTACGCAGCATTACGAATTATTCAAACACTTAACCTTCAATCAGACATGAAATATGCTACATGGAAAAAATAGTTCCGATTTCGTTTAGATGTCAATTTTTAAAAAAAAATTGCTTATTTTTAATTAAATGGAATTCTACAAAAACTAACGTAAGAAACGTTAATCTCCTTAAATTGTTAATGGCTTGCAGTGAACAAAAAATATCCTTGAAAACTAAACGACTCACAGTTGTAGAGTTTTTAAAGATGTTAGTCACTAAAGGAGATGTTTCAGAAATATATGAAGATTAGACCTGCACCTACACTAGGTAATGAGATAGAACGTAAAATAATAAATAATTTTCGATTCTTCAAAACCTATAGTTTTTATTTGTCATAATTATATGTCACGGACAAAAAATTGCAACACTACAATAATACTGACAGACAGCTACTTAGAAGACTAAATGTCATAGTAGATGTATAAATGACCCTTAAAGCTGTCATACTGTTCTCTCCCAAATGTCATAAGCATAAAAAACGTCCGATGCTTTCTTATGGTTTTTTTATCCATATTATTTTTTCAACTGTAACTACACAACAAATATTTCAGTTTTGAACAGACTAACTTAAATGCCTTTAAAGAATCAAATGCCGATACATTATTGCCCCTATAAGAACATAATGTATATTTTTACATATATATAAGTATTTACGATCAAAAATCCATAGATCAAATATTTTATTTGAATATTTCCTGAACCTACTTATTTAAAAAAATTACAACTACAAGGAAAACAGAGCAAAATATAACGACTCCTATAAATCATTCTATAAAAAACAGAATCAATCGTTTTACGTCGACAGCGACAGAATTATGAATACCAAGAGTAACCCAACACAGAGGCAGAGTGTTCATGTGTTTATTTTGATATTTTTATAATATTAAACGGTATTTTGATAACCTAGACAAAGAAAAATTGCGAAAGACAGATTTATCACGTCGCTCTTGACATTTAAGCGTTTAATGCCTGCGGGCACGTACTTCAAAACCTATCAAAAATCGACTAATCTTGTACAAGTTGAGCGGTGACGTGATCCGAGCAATTAAAAATAGCGAACTGACGAATACCATGGCATTACGCATGTTATGACCAAAGGTGGCAAACAACAAGAAAAAATCTTCCAATATGGACGTAAATATTTTTCAACTCAAAAATAGTGAAGATCTATTGAGATTATGAAGCGTTAATTGCTAAGTGGTGTAGGTACTATTCCGTCACCCACTGCGGTTGGTCTGGAGTTCGAATCTCGGGCCACTAAGTTTAAATACGCATTTACGATATGTTAAGAAAACTGCGCGCAAGTTGAGAATTAAATAGACAAAGGAAAATTTGTGTCTTTTTTAATTTTCCATAATATTCCCTAAGGTATATGAAATCAGATGTTGTGGGAGCCTTATCCAACAATAGAACAAAAAGAGGCGGTTAACGGTTTTTAAAAGTAACATAATTAATGACGCAATATGAACAATAAATTAAATAAGGAATATATGCAATTGTCATACAAACGAATTTGATCTTTGAATAGTACACAATCAAGTGCCGCTTACATACTGATACAGACGAAATTTACTAGTACATAGCTACCATAACAATCCTGTCCGATATTTAGTACCCACTCAGCTACGTAAGGACCACCATCATACTGCATCAATGCTCTCTGAAGAGGATCTCCAAATAAACCCATCAAACAAGTCAAGTTCAAGTCTAATTGCCATATGGACACTCGCGAGCTTATTATGATTGGATTGCTCTTGTGATGTTTCCAAGAGCCTTTTACCTTCCACGTGGTTCAATCCAGATAGCGAAGGAATACAAGTTCATTTGTGAGAGATTGACCTTTTATTAATATAGGAATGAAATATTAAAAATTGTTATTGTCTTATATAGCTTTGAGTATCACTAAATTGCGGCAATGGCTCTTTGAGATAATTGAAGCAAAATATGCAGGGCTTTATTTTTAAACCGCATTTAGTCAATGCCAGTGTAATTAAAATGACTTGTTTTAAATATATCTAATTGCTATACACCTATTTATCGTTCCACTGTCGGACATGGGTCTTCTCATAAAAAGAG
This sequence comes from Parelbella macleannani, assembly GCA_018245755.1. Taxonomy (NCBI): domain Eukaryota; kingdom Metazoa; phylum Arthropoda; class Insecta; order Lepidoptera; family Hesperiidae; genus Parelbella; species Parelbella macleannani. The sequence continues at coordinate 11,231 of DWEE01000363.1, read as the reverse complement.
TATGCCACAGTGCACCACACTCAACAACTGAGGATTAGGAAGCTTCGAACCTCTTAGAAGACATAATAGTTATATTTAAAACGTTAATGTTTCCACGCGACATATTCCTTCACAGTTACGAAACAAAACAACTTCGAGTATACATACATTCGAAGCTTAAATAAAAAAAAGGAATAACAGAATCTAAGTCACCGGGCGGGCAGGCTACGGCTGTTTAGGTACACTTAAAGCTTACATATTTAAGTTTACCATTATTTAAATTTGGATTGCGCTCGATTTTATCACATCGACAGAACAAGGAAAATACACTTTACTGTACGAGGAATTCAGAAAATATAAGGAGAGTATGATGTAATGCGCGACAATTTGACCTCAAAAAGTCTGACAAGCGTACAATTTAAAATTGTAATTTCGCAAAGCATTAAACTAAAATAACTCCAAACAAACGCTATGACCCAATCGGCCACAAAATCACCCACTCATTTCTACCTTATAAAACATGCACGTGGGCTGATAATAAATGCTTCTTGGTTCTAGCTTCGCAATTGATTTTAGGAATTGGTTTCACTAATAAGTGATAGCGAGAAATTGCCATGCGCATCTTAATCATCATCGTCAACCGTTTCATCATTCCACAGATCGATATAGGTCTTCTCTCAGAATCAGAAGAATTGCGGAGTGACAGACTTTACATTCAGAACAAGATGAAGAACGCGAAGGTGTACATATTTCCTTATGATGTTTTCCCTCACCATTAGAGCAAATTAAGGTCCTCCAAAATTTTCGCTAGGTTTTCCAATTGCAGTCGAATCCGACTCTTTGTTAATAACATACAAATCAAGTAAAAACATACAAATGACAATTGGTAAGTATTCCCGAAACCCTACACAGAACGAACACTCATTTTACAACAGGTAAAAGTACTTAACCAAGTAATCTCCGTATTTAGTGGAGATTATACTAGTATTTCCTCATTTCTTGCCGTAATTAGTTTTACGCGCCGGCAGTGTGACAGGTGGATTAGACCGGTACCCGCTATCTGTGTTTCGTCTGGAGCTATTATATTTAACTAGTGGCTTATATTATGGATTTTTATTTACACTATAAGTTCAACTTGGTAATGGATTCACGAACATAATACACCTACATACAAAGATAAAACACATTTGTATACAGATTTAAATTTTGCAATACTAAAGTTTGTTTGTGACTTGAATGTTTTGGAAATTTGTTATTAAATGAACTGTAATAGACGAGCATGTACGAGGAGTTGAATAATTGCAGAGTTCTCGAAAGTAGTTGCCAGGATTGTGGTTGAAGAAAGTCTTTAGACTCTGCCTAATCCTTGGTAAATAACCTCGAAATAACATTTTAATTGGATTGGTAGAACACTAAAGGAAGGATTTCCTTGAAATACTTGCCATCCATTCTCAAAATAAGAGCAGCGATAGCCTAGTTGGATTAAAATTGTGACTTCCACTTCGAGGATTTCAATTCAAATAGTTACAACTTTAGTGGTTATAACTTTACAACTTTAGTAGTTATTCAAATAGTTACAACTTTAGTAGTTGTGTATGTTCCCGGTCCACGAGTGCACTGGAAGCGACCATCATAACCCTTAGGAGAGGCTCTATATTTTTGTGATTACCCCTAAATACAACAGATACCACCTAACATTAAATGTACTTATACTAAGATGTTATAAATTGGGTAAGGATTCTGTCCCTATTGCTGTCGAAAATTTAACAGTAACTAATAATATTACTAACAACTAGTACAAAAGGCGTTAACTGCCGCGAGCAGTCTTACTTCTACACTCCTGGTCAATGTTGATTTCAGAAGTATAATAGTGACAGTGGCCACTTATGACTAGTGCCCACAGTTCGCTGATCTTTTCATTTACAAAGTACACAAATAATTTCTTAATTTAATAATATTATATAGAGTAATATTGTTAAAACAAGACGGTATCGGGTATATCGTAAAGCGACATCTTGTGTCAAAATGGAAAGTAAGGAATTGGAGAGTGCCAAACAAAAATAAAAAGTTGAAAACCTTATATATTTATATAATGACTCTACCATTGGCGCTAAGTACAATAAAAGTAAGCAGTGTGCCAAAGGAAATTTGAAGCCATGTTAAGCAAAGCCATTAAAGATTCATGAGCCGGCAAGAGGCCAAAGGCTTGACGCCGTCATCTATGGCATGGCAAAGGCTCGCCGGCCCTGGCCTAGACTTTCATGGTCATGCCGAGCGGAGACCTGACTTGTCCCGATCGACTTATTTATATTCAGTGTGTTATTTATAAATTTGTACAAAAATGCCAACTCTTTGAATGAAATCGCACACTTTTTGTGAGAGACTTTAGTAATAGTTTTACTATTAACAGTTTAAGAGAAATTAATGTGCATTTGGAGGAAAGGAAAATTGATGAATTTGTTAAGAGACGACGTGGACAAGAAAGAGTAGTATTTAATACATGAGGGCTTACAGGGGGAAAGATAATAATGTTTACACTGAGATAGAATATGGCAATGATTACCGAACTACATATAACCAGTGCCTGTAATCGAAAGTAGGTGTTCTTCATTTGCCGAAATATATTTTAAACTTAAGGTAACTTACGATCTCATTTGCGCGCTGCATTTATAACATTCTACATCACGTGTCTCATAAGACAGTGACATAGGACTTAAATACCGATCAATGACAAGCTACGTAACGAAACCGCAACCTACACCCACCCCCTTCAAGCCCTTGAGTTTAAAATAGCAAACAAGGGTTTCATGTGATCCGTAATGTACACATAAAAATCATCCATGTACTATTGCAATGCGATTGACAATGTTTTCTCTGTCATATTGTTTTCCTTGTCAAAAGTGTAAGAACGAGCGTCAGTTAGGCAGGTGTACGTTTTCGCTTAAAACTGTTAGTAAGGACCGTTAGCCGTTTGCTATTTTATGTTACATAATATATCAAATTGTAATCTATATACTACGAATTACACTCTTAGTTACGTCCATATTATGCTAATGTATATATGTATATGGCATGCTTTAGAAACAGAAAGTGAACGTAAATAGATACATAAATAACGTATGAATCCAATGAATAACAAAAGTTATTAAGAAAACTGTGTATGCACAATTATAAAAGTGTTTACTGGCAAACTCAACAGCAGTCCGAAGCAAATCAACTTAACGTCTAAACTTTGTGTTTTGATACTTTTATCGGTAATTCGTAAGGCTATTCATAAATATTAAATCAATTTCACATGTGCAAATGGCCTTAGAAGGAACAAAACACGTAATTCCTACAAACATAACAATGTATAAAAAAACTCTAATATAAAATTTACACTGATACCAAAATATAGTAGGTACATATATGTACATAAAACAACGAACGTGTTGAGAAATGTTGCTAATTCGTTATTCAAATCGTACCCCTCCCTCCCCCACCAGCCCAGCTCCGACAACTTGTGCGACCTCGGCCGCGGTCCGGTGACACAACGGTGACATCACTGGCCGACGGTCGGTACATGTATACGTACTCCACACAGGTTGATGGTGCGTTCCGTTGCAATATTATGTAGATTGTAGAGATAATTTAAAACTTTAGTTGTGTTATTATATAATTGCGACTCGGTCATTACAAGGTAGATAGAGAGGCAACCGAACTACAACTGTCTCTATATCTACAGCCCTGATATAATTCTCCTACATTTGCTTTAAACAACTTTTCATTTCTTTGGTAGTATAAATTTGACTAATACAGTGACTATAATATGTTTGCTCGGATTTAATTAAATTAATTCATTTTTTTAAAATGTATGTATTGATATTTTTTATTACTGGCAATCACCAGGTGGTTGAAATACGACCGTAATTCATTGATTGCTTAAGTTTGAACCTCATGAAAGTTTTTATCGAAGAAAATATCTGTATACATATGTGACCTCGTTTGATGTTTGGTCACAGACGATCAAGCACTTCACATTGACAGTATGACAATACGACTGTTCAACATTGACAATATAAACGTGAACAGATTATAGATACCTACATAAATTTTAGCTTTCTGCGATATAAACTCGAATCAACTTTAATTATGAAAAGTCTCAAAGTCCTCTACACGTGCAAGATGGTTATTAAAAAGAGAGAAATAATCTTCTTTGTCACATTATAACCAAAAAACATAATATGAAGAGTACTTCTGGACAATCTGTAGAAATATTGACGGTTAAAATGTAGAAAACCCAGACACTTAAAAAGTGAAAAACGGGTCGATTCATCACCTATCAGATTTTTGATAATGCGGTTGTATTATCTTTTCCTAAAAGGGTGAAAAGTGGAACTTCTTGAAAGAAAAACAGGAACTCACCAATGTGACAATATCGGCAGGGTTCGCCGCGGCTATCCTCCTCAGCCTCTCGTAGAGCAAGTCCAGTAGCCGCTGGTGCTTGGCGTTGAGCTCGTCCAGGTCGCGCGCCACGGCCTCGGCGCCGCTGGGCAGCGCGGGGTGCGCGGGGTGCGCGGGGTGCGCGGGGAGCGCGGGGTGCGCGGGCGAGGCGCGCGCGCGCTGGCGCAGGCGCTCGGCCAGCTCCACGTCGGCCTGCCGCTTCAGCTGCTTCATGTCCAGCGACGGGTGGATCTCCTCGCACAGCCACTCGGCGTAGCGCTGGCAGCGCGCCCAGCTGATCTACGTTGTTAGTGGACGCGGGTTAGCGAGTCACGGTTAGTTTGGACCGACTGCTTCTAATTTCCTTCTAAGTCCCTTACGGGATTGGCACGGAGCTGTCAGCAGTGTAAACCTATTCCGCTATTGTTGAGCATAAAGTTTTTTTTTTGTGGCCAGTTAATTTCTCACTGAGTATCTTAATCTTAAACTTTTGTGATTTTTTATTAAAAGCAGTCAACCCACGGGTCAGTGAAGCGAATCAATTATCATGATTAATAATATTGTCACGCCTTCCACATCTTTCCTCTCGCACGCAAACCATAAAGACCTGAGTTCATGAATGTCGTTAACATTATTATTATTTATAACAGGTAACATTTCAAATATCATTACCATTCAAATACACATCACCATTCAAATATCATTACCAATCCAGTCACGCTCTCGGACTATAAAGAGAAAAACAATGGAAAATTTGATTTTTAAATAGTAACATAATTGAAACTGATTATCCAGCTGTAGGCGACCCAGGGGTGTAGTAAAAAAAAATAAACATGCTGGAGAACCAATAGGGGTGGAGATGTAAGCGTGCAACACCAAAACGCTTCGTGCAGCCGACTCTCGTGCGTTCTCCCGAAGCGGGGTTCTATATTCGAAAATGTGTAACATTTGAATTCCGTGCGAAAAGGGGGCAGAGGGGGATAGCGGTCGCTTGCCACCGACATCGGAGGGCAGACAGACATCGCATGCAAAGCTGATATTGTACGTACGATGAACTCTTTCTTCAGTGGCGGTGTATAAAAAATATACTATAGCAATGACAGATAGAGAAAACGATTTGAATGACTAACGTCACAAGTATAACTGACTAATGTATTCGTCGTTTGATTGATTGTTGGGTGGCGAGGCCATTTAAACTCTTAAAAGGATGACTTTTTCCGTTGTATTGTACTACACACTAACTCGATCAAGTAAAGCACCTCATTTAAGGTGGACTAAACACAACATCCATACTCGTTTAAAAACTTGTCAATTTGAACTTACGTTCAAAATTATTACGAATTATAGTCTTGGGAGAAACACTAATCACTATTATTCTATCCATTGTTATGTGTGACTATTAATTTGAGACCAATATTTATTCGTAAATAATCTGTTGGAATAGGTGTTTATTAATCAATTTTCTTATCTATGGTAATGATATTCATCTACAGATAATAAAGAATTCATAATTTTACGAGTGGCAACACCGGTCAAGCGACACTTAATGCTTTTTTATTCGGGCGGGCTCAGCCATCAGCACACGCACTATTATTCTAGATTAATATAGATTGTACCATTGAGACCACTATATATTGAGTGATATAGCCAGTTTTGTGGCCATGATACAGAGTGAGATTAGAAATGAAAGGTGAAGAAGGTAAGCAACACCCGTCGTGGGTGGATAATTTGTACGAGTGGATAAGCAACAATAATCTCATCAGAGGGGTTCATGTTTGAAATCTTATGGACGTTGTGGTCACTAAGTCACATCCTCACTAACTTACACGGTAGTAATGATCCCCAACCATACCTAGTGTGGGGATTGAGAACAAAAACTTCTTAGGAGAAACTTACGTCCATTACTGTAATAAGGCAAGCTGGTGATGATGAGGTGGTGGATAAAGGACGGCCGACCTTGAGACATTTAGGGTTGCAGTCATATAACAATGTTTAGTCATGATGTCTCGACAGCCATACGTTGCCGGTTGTCGGTACAAACACAGTGTACTCTTCAATCACGCAAACGTCGCGCTTTCACAGAGGTTTTGTTAGCATTAGTTAGTTTCAAATTGATTCCAAGAACCAGTATGTGAATAAAGCTGGAAATGTTATTATACTGTTACGGTTAAACCAAGCAAAAGTTGATTTAAATTGAAAATCCATATAATACATCGATATCTATAATCGATTATATTACACGTAAAATCGATATTGATTGAATACTTAAAAATCTAACCTTTGCATGGTCTCGTTAAGGATGCGATCAGTAAAGTCAAAAGCGTAACATGTTAATCCCAAAAGCTATCATACGCTTTGCGGTGCAAGCGATCAAACCAGTGTGCGAAAGAGATTGGTGTATAAAACATGCAGTGCTCAAAACCAACAGTGATAATATTTCTCCGCTATAAAAAGAGACCTTGGAAGCGACACAACAACGACAGGGGAAGAAAGAAATGCAGATGCGCTGGACCCACCTAGCTCTAACTTCACTTAACCTTTCAAAAGTCAGAACCTTTCAAATAAGAAACAAAAAATACATTGGGCGTTCCATGGAATGGTCCTTAAAAATAATCAATTAACTCTAAATAATTTGTAAAAGTCATGGAACCTAAATTAACTTATAAAACACCGGTTCAAACTTATAAGTTAACTCAAGAACCATAGATTAGCATAAGTATAAAAAAATCCGTAAACGGATCGCAAAACACTAGCATAAATAATTGCCGACTGCCATGAAACGCCACAGACGAACAATCCGGATCTGCCCGACGCAACAATAGTTACCTTTGCCTCTCGTATGAACCTGCCACCGTCTACGTTAACTTTTTCGATCTTGGGCGTCCGCTCCACCACACTCGTCAGTAGGTTCTGTAAATTGACCACAAGACATCCCGGAGATTAGTTTACATGTGCAAGAGATAATGGACTTTGTGGCGTTATAAATAAGGTACAAGTTATTATTATAATATTTTTCTGTTAAATAACAACTTAAAGTAATCAAAATAGGTTTATGGCTTATAATACATTATATCCAAAATATTGATATGTCGGTAATATGCATACATAAATGATGACGTCACAAGATTCTGTGGAACATCGGCTGGTGGTTGAAAAGGGAAAGTGAGATGTTCTATTATTTATTTACCATCATGATGACATTGACCTATTTTGATTACAGGACAGTATTTTTGTAAAAAATAATGATTTAAATGTTATCGAAACGAATAATTGAACTATTGAATGAATGAAATGACAAGTAAACTACCGTGTGAGAAAATGTTGCATAAATTTAATGATATTTCATTTTAATTTTGCCCATAACATTATCGAATTGTTTGTATTATTGCAATTTTGTAAGTTCAAAATCGCGCGATTGCTGTAATATTCAAATGTAATGTCAAAATGAAATGTGCTACCCAAGTCATAACATAACAGTGTTCTATTAATGGCAGACAAAATGTGCTATATAATAGGTTGTGCAGTTAAATAAAAAAGTAATGTACCTGTAAGCAACTGACTCGATAGTCTCGTCACAAAAAAAGGAAAATTTTAAATTTACTGCAGTATCAAAAAGCGTCTCCTCAAATCTCTAAAAAAGTATACGAAGAACCAAAGCACTGCACTATGGAAGTAATTGACTAAAAATGTATCGAAAAATAATAATGAGATGGATTGAATAAAACGAATAATGCAATGAAATAAAACCAAATCACCAAAAATATGTTACTTCGTAGGATGTTCATCGTAATTATTATAATATTTGACGAAGTAGAGAAGTCGAAAAAGTCTAGTTTTACTCGCAAACGCTCCATTGAATCTGTTTTAGCTATAGTGTAAAAAGTGCCATCTAGTAGTGTAATAATAAAACTTACACACTGATATAAAATTTCGTTTCTTTTGGTTTGCTCTTTTATTGCAAATTAAAAATAATGTTTGAGACGAGATAAATAATCGTTTTTCAATAAATATAGGGCGATTTCCACTTAGAATTTACACGATATGGCACGGTAGTGCAGTTAAGTGGGGAGACCCTTACTCTGGTGGGTTCAAACTGCTCCTTCGGCCTGATCTCAAGGGGCGGCTGCGCTTGGAGCTTGTTATACGTGTCCTCGATCCACTCCGCCTCCTTCTCCATGCCGGCGTTGTAGTTGCGGAGCAGTTGGTAAGCGGCTTCACAGCTGCGTAGTCTGTTCACAAGATTGTCATTATTTACTATATTGCCTGGTGGCTTGACGACGTGCAGAAGATCGACTTTTTTTTTAACAGAAATGATTCGACAATTATGCTTATTTGCAGTTGATGTATGTGTATGTAATATATGTAACCTGTCAGCGAGCTGGGAGCAGACGTTGTTCCAGCGGTTGTTGAGCTGGGTGACCTCCTTGTCCAGCCGCTCCAGGTCGAGGTGCTTGCCGGCGCGCGGCAGCGAGGCGAGCGGCAGCGCGGCGCGCGAGCCCTCCACCAGCCGCCGGCAGTTCTCCGCGTCGTCGTTCATCTGGTCGATCTGGATCTGCTGCTTGCTCACCGCCACTTGCATGCGCAGCAGGTCTTCGTGCATCTGTGCGGGATTATACGAGTCGAGCTCTACAAACCATTTGTCTAAACGTGCCGTGCGAGCCTCAGTTAGAATATTTATCTACCGTAAAAGCCTCAAATTTATGACCACTAACCTAGATGTTTCTATAGTAATGAATAAGCCCCGTGATAACGCTTCATCAACGGACAAGGTGTGTATTCTGTTGATGTCCACCACTTCAACTACTACTTTTTCCTGCTCTGCACTCTAGACCGAGTGTTACACATTTCTTCTGTTACCTTCATATCGAAGAACAGATCAATAATAAAGGAACTCACGTCTTTAAGCAGCTCCACGTCGTCGGGCAGCTCGCTGAACTGCGCCAGTTTGATCTCGAACTCGGACAGAGTCTGGTTGTTTTCTTCCATGCTGTTCACCACTGTCTCCACGTACTTCAGCCTGCCGAAGACGTGATGCAACGATACATTAATTATTATTTAATAACAAGATAATTCATATCGCCAGACTAGGACCTTTGTTTGACTAGATTTGTTAGTGATATTTTCCTTCACTGTAATTGTGTCAATATTTAATCTTAAAACGCACATAATTGCGTAAAGATAAAAGCCTCCTGTCACGGCTCAAGGACCAGATAATTGTAATTAAAGGAAAAATTTTAAGACACTTGGATACTTACTTATGGATTGGTGCAGTAAATTTTAAATATTATATAATAATAAATATAGGTATATAATACAAATGTTACCTTTCAACGAACAGCTGGCTCTTGGATTGCATGTCGTTCCACTTGCCCATCACCTTGTCCAGACTCTTCTTCATGGCCGGTGTTTTGAGGGCGATACCTGAGAAAAATTAAACGTGATTATATATGTACCAGCTTAACTCACGTGCGTTTTTCGGTATGGCCCGACTTCTATCGGAACCGTACGAGGTCCTTCCTCATGAGCTCCCATCGTTTGCAACGAGGTCGCGGCGGAGACAGTCTCACTCATCATGCAGGCCTAAATATTAGTTGGAAACCAATAGCATCACGGTAACAATAGGTCTCCCGAAAGCACTACTCCTTGCAAATGGTATTACTGCTCCAACCCTTACTGAGCCACCTGACTGTACATCAGGTTTGTATGTACAGCCGCTGAGCCACCTGCGCGACCACACTTACGTGCAAGCGATGACGTCACGTTGCGGTCGCCGGAGCAGGCGGCAGGCGGCATGCGGCCGTCACTCAGCGCGGGACTCGCCGCGTGGGCGAATAATAATAATAATAACTTGGCGCAACTCGCACGTATCTATCTAGTCCCAAACGAGGCAGAGCCCATGCTATGATATTAGACAGCTGATAAAATAGATACTTAAATACGTATGTAGATACGAGTGTTGAGCTAGTCGATAATAAATAGTTATTTTAAACATACATATCCTATGTTTTATTAGGGACCTCTCTTCGGTTTTGGTTTGGTAAAATGGCGGATTAACATACAAGTTATTTCGTTACGTAACTATGTATATCTCCTACAGTACTACCGGACTATCAGTAGCACACAAGGCGTTCCAGTTTAAGGACTAAGGACATCACGCATTATGGCAAACAACGCATAGCTTAAGCCATATATATATTATCGTAAACAGTAACCTGATAATTATTACGAGGATTTTATTATAAAGGCCGTATTATAGTATACGCTTGGTTTTTTTACGTATACCCTCTAGATAGGATTCGAGGTTTGTTCAAATTCCGATTCAGATAAATAAAGACCGTAGCTAGACGATTATCTCACGTAACTTTAATACATGATTAATAAATAATTACTCAAAATGTAACTCACCTCTGAAAGTAATTTGTACTTCTTCCACATCGGACGAGAGCGCGTTGACGCTGCTCTCCCAGTCCTTGTGCTGTAGCACCAGATGCTCCAGTGTGTCCAGGTCCCGCGGTATGTGGCTGGCGATCCTCTCGTGCAGCTGCCTCTCAAGCACCTCCAGCCGCTCCAGCAAATTGGAGGACTGCTCGGTGAATATCCGTGCTGCATTCTTGGATTCCTCTGTTAGAGAAACGGAGAAGCAGAATTTAAATTAAATTTCTATTGAATATTAGTAATAATTATTTCAAAATCAATCAGAAATCGCGTAATAAGCTTCACTACAAGTTATTTCTGTCAGTCTTTTACAAAGAACATTACAAAATTCAATCATAAGCTATATATATCTATATAGCTTATGATTGAAGCTATATATTTCTATATATATAGCT